>KZ270031.1:166494-250329 GCA_002249935.1 Onchocerca flexuosa
TTTTCTTTTTTTTCTTTCTTTTTTTTTTTTTTTTTTTTTTTTTTTTTGGAGTCATACCTATCTTTGATTGTCGAAACCTTGAGAATAGCATTGGAGATGTTGATCTCAAAAAAAAAAAAAGAAACAAAAAGAAAAAAAGGAAAAAATTATTAATAAATTGTTTTTATATACAGGGCAGTGGAGTTTGGTATGATGAGCTGTCTAGTTACATTAAAAGTTCTGTCTCTGATGTCGCCAAAATATGAATATTAACATTGTGCATTATTTTTCAGTCCATTAGTACTGCAGACTACTTGTTCGATATGAAATAACATGATTTGAGAGGCTAAGCCTCATTTTATCTTCAACACAGCATCATATTATTTTATTCTTTTGTATCCATAACAAGAAATAGAACCTTCAGATAAGCTGTCGTTGAAAATTGGAAAAATATAATTAGCAAATTTGTTGAAATAAAGGAACATTTGGTATTGCAAGATAAACATTTGGAGTAATTTTTGATTTTACACTTTCCCGGAGCTTACCATATTTATATTGTGAATTCCAAATGTGAGTAACTGTATTACACTATAAATTTCAAGAAATTGATATTTATGCTCTTCAAAAAAATTAAAATATGACGTTTTCATGAGTGGTTCATGTTTTATTGTGTATTTTGATATGTTTTTAATATAAAGGTTTTATATACAAAGATATCACAGATTCAAATTTATGATTCCTTCTGCATCGGTATATTTTTCTTGCTTTACTGTTGAAATTATATTGAATTTGCTTTCCGAATTTTCCCAAGAGACTAATGATTAACTTTTTTTTATTGCTAAAAATCTTCATTTAATGTATTGTTTTAATGTTTTATTCATTCATGTTTACTTAATGGAAGTTTGCAGGAAGTGTGCTGACGAAATTGTTTAGGATGACAACAGAACAGGGACAAACAAATGTAATTTTTTTCGTACTATACATCGCGAACATAAAATGTTAATCGTTATTGTTACTCGCATGCCATATTGTGCTTGTATTTTTTGCATTTTCTTTGTTCTTTGTTTGTTTTCGAAATTAGCAGTTTTAACTTATTAGTTATTGGCCACTTTATTAGTCCATAAGTTACGTTTACAGGTTTTGAGCACAGGTGTGGAAGAGCCATTGGATTTAATTCGATTGAGTTTAGATGAACGGATTTATGTGAAAATGCGCAACGATCGTGAGGTCTGCAGTATTTCGGTTTTGTTTTTAAGCAGTAGCTTTATAGAAGCATTTAGAAGCTGGTTTTCTGGAGACTTTGGTTGCATGACATAGAACTAGTATTAAAAAGTAGCTCTTATCTCGTACTAAATTTTTGAGACCATTTATTGAATTGATAATGGTTTTTCGTGAATTTATTGCTTATAGTTATGATTTTGCTGCGTTTTTGAACAATGTGAGTCCTTTTCTGGTGGCTTTTCCGCCTATAATTGATTGCAGAGAAAAATAGAAACTTTGAAAGTGAGAAATTTTAAAATTAGATTTAACAGCACAAACTTTTGTTATTTTAATCTGTCGGTAGTAATTATTGCAATGGTGCTTTGTGATTTCAAGAAATACTTGGAATTTCCAGGTCCGAGGTCGTTTGCATGCGTTTGATCAACATTTAAATATGATATTGTCACAAGTGGAAGAGACAGTAACCACCATTGAACTGGACGAGGAAAATTTTGAAGAAATGCATAAGCAGACGAAACGACAGATACCGATGTTGTTTGTTCGAGGTGATGCCATTATACTTGTTGCTCCACCTCTGAGACATACATAATTTCTTTTTGATTTCCTTCCCATGTTCCTAATTTGATTATTTAATTTTCTCCAGTTAAAGTTGGTTTAGGATGATTTTACATAATTCCTGAAACCCTCTGGAAATTCAGGCTTCCTGATTGTCTCATACTACTTTTTTCACACTTCCTTTTGATCAGATTCCATACCTGCAAATTTTTCCATATCGCTTCATTTGGGAAATTACTTTGTTTATCACTTATAACTTTCCTTTTTCAGTCTATCTATGATTGGACATTTTCCCTCTCTATGATAATTTTACTAAATATGATTCATTTACGGCTTCCTGTTATCTTTTTGTGGCATCTATTTTAGATCCATTTTCCTGTTTTATGTACTACTTATTGTTCTGTGGAGTGTGTATTAGGAAATCTCGGACAGAAAATGAAATGACATGAAATCTCTTGCATCTCTTCTTACTGTGTGCATTTATAAATTTATTAGTTTCACATAGGTCTCAATCTCTTACCATGAACAAGTTTTTGTACTTCTTTGTTTATGTTTATTTGAAATCAGTGCCAGTCGTTGGTCATATAACATCTGGAAAGAGACTACAACTACATGGGAAGTAACAGCGGATCAGCAGTATTTGAGTTTTTCTTTCTAATTAAAGAAATTGCTATTTAGTATTAATGTTGTCATTGTCACTTTCCCTGCAAGGAATTACCGCATTCGTGCTGACTTAGGTTTGCATTGTCCTCAAAAAAGAAATAAATTAATATGCAAAATTTGAAATTATATATACATCGGGGACGGTAATATTCTATGAAGTAACTATAATCAATTTTCTAGAAAAGGCTTGATCGTGGCATTTAGTTCTTTGTGGCTAATATAATTTTAAATGAATCCCTTGCAGATTGATCGGTGAGAGCTCTTTATCTCGCAGTAAATGGTAGAATAGATCATTGAGTGAATGGAAAGTGAAATTGAGATGACTAATTGCGTTTCAAATAACTGGTTCAGGTCATTTTGAAATTTGTTACTTTTTGTGGGCGGTTTTTCATCCAACCATATAATTTGACCTGAATAATGGTATGCATTCTGTATTTTAAATTCTAATAAATTTCTATATTCGGAAATATTGCTATTTTTTCGCTTGTATCAGCTAAGCAAATAATCAGGAAGTGCATAATATTCTTTGATTTAAAAATTGATAAGAAGCTAGAGACATGGTGGTCCTTTCAGAATTCTCTTTTTTATTTTAAAAACCTATCGGAAAAAGTCAAAAATTACAGTTCTATCGATGGATAGAGGAGAACAAAGAGAAAAGGTAAATTTGAGACAAGCGCAACTGTGGAAAACTTTCCTTTAAATGATTCTATCGATCACGAGTTTCAAAAAAAATACAAACGTTCAAATTTTTTCTTTTTTCTTTTTTTTTTAGCGTGCAAGATTGGTGACTGGAATGGAGGGTAGCGACAAGTTGTATGGAGTTATGACGTGTGAGAGAGATGATGCCCGATTTGGGACAGATTCTGGAAATAATTGCCTTTCATCGCTAAATAAAATCATATCTGATCTCTGTGTGCGCAATAATAATAATAATAATAATAATAATAATAATAATAATAATAATCGATAAAAGTAATAATAATAATGATAGCTGATCCGGAGCAACAGGACTCAATTCGACATGATTCATCTGATCCCTCGAAACATCGAACGTGTTTCCCTGTTTCCCTGAAATGGAGTTTTGAACATTAATACACCATCTGAATAAATAATTTTTTCGCAAAATTTCAATAAACTGAAATAGAAACTTATATTTTTATTGGAGGTGCAACAACACACAAATATGTTGTATTGTAGCCATGCTGGATAAATTTTTTCGTGCTTTCTCCAGGTAACGTTGTTAAAAACATGAAAACTTCAAAATACTTAATGAAAAGAAAGCATTTCCAAGTATTTATGATCGTCTAACAAAAATGCCCCTTATGCTTAACAGAATTTTTACAAAATGAGATATGATAAAAGCTTTTTTTTTCTGGTTCCGAAGTGTAGAGTTTAGATACAGATTTTGTAACAATTGAAATTATTTATCGCTGCCCATTATCATGAATTCGAAGGCAGATTCAAAGTCGAAAAATGTTTTCAGTCTATTCCATGCTTAATGCAATATACTGATACCATGTGGAAATTATTATTTTTATCTGCGCTTAAATAATTGAGGCACTGTTCAGAGAAGAGTCTACAGCTGAATCATTAACGAGAAACTCACTACGCCGAATTTATGCAAAGCTTTGTTTTTGAATAAGTTCAGAACCTTAAAAATGATATCTTAGAAAATCTGCATGTTTTATAAAGGTCAAGGAAGAACGAGATGAGGAAGAGAGGCTAAGTATTTGAAGACCTTCAAAAATGAGATTACGGTGTTTCATTAAAAGATGATTTGGACGACAGAGTGAAAAGAGAGGTTAGCGAACGAATTCCATCGCCAGTCGAAATTCTTTCAAACAGCCAAACATTGCCAATGCACAAAATGCAATCATCTGAAATGCCTCCTTCCGAATGTGTCAACATTCAGATCAATAGCTCCAATCCCTACCTTTCCATATTTGAAAACCATTTTATCATCAGTAAATATATTTTTCCTATGCATCAATACTTTTCGATCGATCACATCTGGAATTTGCAAATTATAAATCGAAATTTAGACTTTTCAAAAAGCGTAGAAATCTATAATATCTCTTGAAAAATCTCTTTTGTATTTTTTCTTCATTTCTGATTTCCGTTTCAGTTTACGTTGACAGTTGCATTTTTTGCATAATAATAATTCGAAAATTTTCAATCTTGGTGGCATTTAATGAAGTTAGGAAAAAAAAAATACAAGCAGGTAGTCGCCTGCTTGATATCAACTTCTATTTGTAAGTGATGCATACTATATAATTTGAGGTGTTTAGCTTTGCTGCGTATTTCAATCTGTTTTGGTACACTTTTTGGAAAGCTCGGAAGCTTTTCTCCTACCTAGAAAGACCCTCGACAACAAAATACCGAATCAGGCAGCTTTCTATCTGATTTCGAAACTACATTTCAGTGTAAAGAAAAGGTGCACCTCTTTTTTTTAATCATTTATAAAACATATCTCATTTTATAATAAATATTGAGAATAACTTTGCTACTGATTTTATTGATAGAAAAGTCGAAAAGTAATTAAAGCGGAAGACATGATCGTGATAAAACAACTACAAAGTTTCCAAAACAAAAATGGCTAAAAAACTATTCTCATTTCTATTTTATTTTGAAAATACTTAAATTCTTCTAAAATTGTAGTCGTTATAAATAAAATAAAATATTATTTCCTTAAAAAGTTTGGAAATTTGGTTATAATTCAATCACTATATTTTTTATTTTCTTGTTTCCTTAACCGTTTATAAAAGATTTTTCTTTTGTAATCCAATGATTAGTTAACTGCGGAATCAATCAATAAATAATCATTTATTAGTATATCGGAGGGAATTTGGAATAGAAGCTCCAGAAGTATTACAGTAATTTGCTTAAAGAAGACATCATCATTGCACATGGATATAGTGGTATCATTTCTAAGCGTAATTCTTCATTGCTTAAATAACATTCCCTTACACATACATCAATCGCTTTTTACGGTTAACACAAATTATTAATTAATGGATAACCAATACCAAACTTTACTTTATTTATATTTTAAGCAATCATGCTATAGAAATACTTGTTACTGTACAGTATGTTTATTTCAGATCCCTCTAAGCAATTTAATCGTTTGTCAAACAAACCTTTGCAGTTTCATTCGCTATTAACTTTCAATTTGTAATCCAAAAAAATATTCTGAAAAGTGGATGAAACATATTTTTGTTTCGTAACACTGGAAATCAGTTTTTGTTAAAAACCATATCAAAAATAATGGTGATCCTTGAATTAAACTAATCTTCATAGTTAAAAGCTCTGCCTGTCGCTTTAGAATGGAAAATATGGTATAAAATTTCAACAAAATTGATAAAAAAGAATGAAAAGAATGGGATTGTGTAGAGCAAGATATTCCACGATACTCAAATGTGCTACGGTAGAATTGCTTGAAAGATTTCTTAAATAAACTTTTCTTGCTGGACCTATTTCCGAAGCCATCTATCTTTCTGCAACGTTCTGATGAAAGTGATTTCCTCTTCTTATTAAAGCATCTTCAAAGTGATAAATCCAACAGACAAAATAAGAAACAACACGCATCAGCAAGTATATGCGAATTTATCTTGTGATAATACTAACTCTCCATATCTATTACAGTAGAAAAGATAAGTAATTTGTCTGCAATTATTTCATCGATCAAGGATATGACAAAGTTATTATATGGATACTTTTCATTGAACAACTCAAAGCTTAAGTTTTACTAGTTCAGATCCTCCTGTAACACCAAAATTGATTGGTGTAAAATCAAACTAAATGCAAATTGTGGCATTTGGCTAAAAATTTTAGTGGATGAGTTGCTCTTCTACATGAATTTTCGAATTCATTTGAAATTGAGCGAATTCTATTCTTGAAAAGAAAAAAAAATTGAGCGAATCCCATTCGGAGGCAAATTTAAATTATTTTGGTGTGACTACAATTAAGTGCCAAAGCCCATTTTTCATGCTTGATTTCCTGAGATTTTCAGTGAAAAACGATGTAAAGCAAAAAAAAAGTGATACGGACCCGGAAATGAGTCCTTTTTAAAAAGAAGGTCAAGTAAAGGAAAATTACAAAGGGAATTACAATAAGTAAAATATTTCAGTTTGAAAAAAGCACTTCTCTTCAAAAAACCTCGAGTTTGAATCGATTCTGACAAAGTGTCAAAAAAGCTATTTGTATAAATTTATACTAAAGATGATGTCATTGGAAATTAGCAATTAATTTCATGCAACAAAGCGAAGAAAATGTTGTCAGCGAAGTTGATTTCCAGAACAACGATCATTCTGCAATTCTTGAAAATTTTTGATAGTTTAATTGAAAGATTAGCTGCCAACGATGCAGTTTACTGTAGAAATTCATGTAGGAATAAAATCAAGCCTTAATGCAGAAAAACATATTAAAATTAAGATTTACGAAGTAAAATGTTGAATATTAAACATATATGGTACCATAATATCGCGATGGTGCCTAAAAGGAGTGTTGATAAGCACATCACATGCAAAATTTTATTATTATGAACTTTCCAAACGAAAGAAAATACGTAAGTTTTTAGAAGGAATAAATAAGTCCTTGGAATTTAACTAAATTTTCTTTCATTTTTTAATATAGTCTAAACATCGATATAAACCGCATATCCATGTTTTCTTGTTTATATTTGTTCCTCACGAATTTCCTGCATATCTAAAAAGAAATATACAAAATAAAATCCGGATGTTCAATTATTTTAATTCCAAGGAACAATTTGGCTGGAATCATTATATGTGAAACCTTTTTAACTTTACAGAGATCAACACAATGGATCACCATGTGATTCAGGTTTTTGCCTCCGTAAAGTTAAAAAATGCTAACTTCATAATCACCATCAAGCAAATCCTCTGAGGCCAGGTCAATGTTGATAATGATTTAGTTCAAGGAAAGCAAAATTAGATTGCAGAAATAAATAGTATCAAATAAGCGGAGAATTTTTAAATAAATACGGACTCAGATCTTAAACTTTATTAGTTATATAAATTTTTTCTAGGATAATCGAGCGAAATATGACGACAGAGACATAACCGAAGTGCAAATTATTTCAATCCTGCAAAGCAGATTTCGTTTGATTCAAGAGTGTTTATTAAATTTTATGCCATAGTTGTTCTTACTATTTAGTTTGCAAGAGTGTACGTGATGCGACATTATAATTAGCATGGAATGAGTTATTTGCAATTTGAAACAAAATGATTTTAGATTCAGAAGATGAGTTTAATTGTGAAGTAATTGAAGATTCAAAAGATCCAGAAAATTATTTGCGAATTTACGCTTTGTGACATAAAATCTTTACTTTTACTGATAGATTTGGCAATAAAAAAAGTAATGACATTAAGGAATAGACTGAATCGGAAGCTAAGTAGCCACGTAAGCAGCTGAATACTGTCGAAAGACTTTACTGTAGTTGAAGTGCAAGTTATGGAAAAATTATAAGAATTTTCGAAAAATAATAAATACGAGAACTCAAGTGATCAAGAGATAGATATTGATGGTGCAGTGATAAAATGAGGTGGAATACCTGCAATGAGATATGTATGCTTTCAAAACATATACGATAAATGGATAGGCGGGAGGCTGGATTCGGCAGGAGGCGGAGTCGGACTCAGGTATAGCCAATCAGATGCACAGTAACGATCTTTGCCTCACTGTGCATCCAAGCATCTTCGGACATTCGCTCATTCACTTGACCATGGATTGCTCCTTGTGGCCTCGGTATGCAGCAGCAGCTGCCTACAATCCGGCCGGAACCGCTGTACCGAGTCCAGCTGCTGCTGGTGCCGCAAGTGCTGCTGCCGCTGCCGCTGCCGCCGCTGCTCTTTATACTCAACCATTCACCAGTAATAACTCTTATCAGATCATTACTCTACTTCTAAACAAAACGTTTTATTATATCATCAGCTATTTCAGTGAATCTCGAAAATGTATTAATTCCTCACTGAATTATACATTTTACAGTGAAAACTTGCAATCACTTAGTAATAAACTACTGCGAAATCTCCTTAAAAGCATTTATTTTGAGCGTAGATTATCAAGCAAACTATTGCTGCAAAGATGGGATTTAAGAACTCCTCTATCTAGTAAAAATAAATCACAAAAATTCTGCAGTCGTTATTGATGTCAGGTCACACGGGCGTTAATCAACTCGGTGGAGTTTTTGTAAATGGTCGTCCTTTACCGGATCATATCCGGAATCGAATTGTTGAATTAGCACATCAAGGCGTTCGCCCCTGCGACATCTCACGCCAATTACGGGTATCACATGGGTGTGTATCAAAAATTCTTGGCCGTTACTACGAGACCGGATCCATTCGACCAGGTCTTTCGTTCTTTCTTATATGAACAATTTGAGAGAGCAAATTGCAGAACGAACTCAAATTCTTCATCACTAAGAATTTATTCACATTTATTTATATTAAATGGATTTGAAATTTTTCAAATTCTTAATTCTCATTGTGAAATGCATGCAATATCAAATGAACAGAGCAATTCTTCGTCTATTGTTTCTTTTACTACAGTCTAGATTTTAAGTCTTACTCATTGCCAAAGCCGACATTTCATGGTAACTGCCAAATTAATAAACCTATATTTTTGGAGTTTTTTGAAGCTGCTAAAATACACTCCTCGATTTGTTACTAATTGCTATGATTTTTGCGAATCATCCAAAATGTGGTATTATGAAATTGTGACCATACATTTTAGGTGTTATTGGTGGGTCAAAACCAAAAGTAGCCACACCAAAAGTTGTTCAAACAATTGCCGCTTATAAAAGGGCTAATCCAACAATGTTTGCGTGGGAAATCCGAGAGAAATTACTGGAGGTGATTGTTGTCTGATTTCTTTCTTCGTTTTTCAGGTTCTATCTTTCCTGTGCTTTTTGATAAATCACATTACGATTGTTAATCAATGTTGTGCATTTCGTAATAGAACATTTTTTAATGTATTTCCGCAACAGTGCATCGGTGTCCTTAAATAGATTTATGCTGTTAATTAGTAAATCATCTTTTGCAATTTAGATCAGCTGCAATGATTTATAATTACAGAAACAAAAAATCACAATCGTGCCAAGCCTGCGTAGTACGAGCATAACAAACATCCTCGGATTTTGTCTGAAGTTAATTCAAAAACGAATTAGCAGCATTATACTAACTTAGGATATTTCATGTTTCCTATAGAATCCCTTGTTTTACAAACTAATTTTTCGAGGTGACTAGTTCTGCATATTTCAGTGATTTGAAGACAATAAAAAAAGCTCTTTTTAGAACCAGACTTTAATTTTAAATAATGGTCATTAATCATATTTATGATGAAGTTCAGAAGATCGCAATCAGCAGTAATTTAAAGAGATAATTTAATATTTTAAGAGACAACTTATAAGATCGCAATCAGCAATAATTTAAGTCAAATTTATTTTACACCCAAATTTGCTATCTTATTAACATCTTCACAAATCGGGTTTATTTTCAAAGCATTTTCAGTTGAAATGGAATTTAAAATTAAAAATACGAAAAAATCGAAAAATACCATTGATGTTCATTGTTTTTGAAACTATTGCAAAATTTTTGCTAATCTTTGAATTAAAAGGATTGGAGACTCACATTTAATAAACTTGGGTGTGGTAGCTTTCTCTGTAATCTGAACACTAATGTCAACTCACTGCTAATTACTGTTGCCTATATTTAGGAACGGGTGTGTGATGTCGAAAATGTACCAAGCGTATCTTCAATTAATCGGATCGTCCGGAATAAATCAACTATGAACCGCTTAGCAGAAAGAACTCTTCAGCAAACAGCTTTTTTAGCACCGACAACTCCTTATTCTATCAATGAGCTTCTAGGTTTCGAGCAGCCTTCCAAAGTCTGTTTTCCAGAATCTCCCGTTTTTCCTATTCAATTTGAGAATAATATAATTTCCAATCTTTCTTGTGGGATCAATTTTGAGTACGCTTTATTAGAATAGAAAACTTGATTTTAAAAATAGTCACCAAAACTTAATTTCTTTGCAATGTCGTGGAGAGAAATTTCATTTTGTTTGAGTTTAAAATTTTCCCTTTTCCATGTTTTCCCTTTTGTTCTGTCTTCATTTCATCGTTGTTAGCAAGTGTCACCACCCCTAGATGGTCATCAGTCAGTGCAGCGTATACGTCTTCAGCTTCATCACTGATCTGATTGCAAATTAAATTGTTTCAAGAGCAGCATGGACAATTCCCAAATAGCGCAGCAATTAGCGACAAATTTTAAAACGGCGACTAAAAATGCGTTCACTTCACGATTTCATGCTTCTCTAGGTGACTCATTACTTTCCATTTATTGTAAAAACTTAAATTTAATTTGTGGAAGTATCTTCAATAATTAAAGATTGAATAATATGGCAGAATAAAATGTTGTTTGTGTGCTGGAAATTTAAATAAATAATATCTATTTTGCAAATTAAAATTAATTACTTTTGTCGGCAATTTATTGGTTCAGGATTGCTTAATTTTATGATCCATTAAATATTCCCAAATAAAAAAGCAAGTTTTCCTACTGTAAATACTTTTTTTTCTAGAAAAAGGCTGGGAAGGAACAGGTCATACAGTAATCGCATCATCGAATACAAATTCTCAAACATATTTTGGTAAGTGGTCGAATTTGTCAGTCATTTTGTCATTTTTCGCTATTGTTACATTGTCCGTCTAATATGAGAAATTTATGTTATTATAATTAAAGTACAATTTTATTTAAAAGATCTTTGAAGAAACAATAATTTCAAGCTTCACATTTGAATATTGAAGAATTAGACTTGTTTAAATTATAAATTTTTTCGATAATAGAATCAAATAAATCAGTAATTAAGAATTATTTAATAAAAATAATATGTAATTGATCATGCTTGCTTACTTTATTTATACGGAGTTGTTTCGCTTCTCACTGCTTGCTCATCTCTATGGATTAAAAATCAAATTGTTCAGCTTGAGTATACATTGCTGATTACTATAGTAGGACATAAAACCTTATAATTCAAATAAAAATTCATTGTCAATGGGTAATTAGTGCCTTCGAAAGAATCAATCAAACATGCACTCCTATTTCAAAAATGTTTCACTGATTTTGCTGGAATTGTTGCAAAAACTGATAACTGAAATAATAATTTTAGATCTGAGAAATTGGAAAATTAGATTGATTATTTAAAATGAATCTTTTATAACACGTTAATTCAATTTGATTCCAAGTGCATTCTTTTCAGAATTTTAAGAACTCATATGTATCTCTTCCCCACGCTTAATCTACTATCCATTAAATATTTTATTTGTTACGAACGAACTTCTATTTTAACAAGAAGTCGGCACCGCATTTTCACTTATCGAAACTTCAAACCATATGATTCAGTGATGCTAACAGCAGAAATAAAGGGTTCGCAGTTATCCGATTGAAACTATCGGCATCAGCAACTTTTTCCGATCAATATCGTAATAGCACTAACTTATCTCAATCAGTTCCAGCAAGTATACAGTGATGTTTTTTTCTACAATGTGAACGTTAGAATTTAATGAGAATCATATTTTTTAGACGGATTTCTTGGTGATCGCTGGACAGGTTCGATGCAAAATCCTGAGTGTATTACAGCAAGCGGTATTGACCTCAATACGAACCAGAACAGTAACCGAGGTAATGCTGACAGTAACATGCCATTTACTGCATCGATGCGAACATCATCTTCCTTCGTGTTATATTCATCCACAAATAATACCGCAACTGCCGCTAGTTCATATTGACTGATTGTTTTATGAAGTTCATATCATTCTATCATATTTCTCTATTACTAGATCACATTATTGTATCCATCACTTTAGAAATATGTAGATTTTTGTGGAAAATAAATTTATTGAATTATCAAAAAGTAAGTATTCCTTGACACTCATTAATTGCAATTACTGCATCAATTTGGACAATCCGGACTTAGTTATACTTTCACATCAAAAATTTTTCAATATTAAGTCTTCAATAGTTTAATATCTGAATTCTAAGACATGAAATTGCAGATATGGAATTGGGAAAGACACAGATTTTAAAAGAGGAGATTTTAGATAAATTTCAAAAATTAGATAGTGAAGAGTAGTGCATTGTGCAAATTGGATGAGGGCTACTTGGTGGTTCAGAAAAGACGAGAGATATCCATCGGGGATTGAAGCTCAATTACTTAAAGCACTTTTACTTGCCAACAACCACCATAACAACATTAGCGCCTTCATTCTTTTCACCGTTACAATCTACTTCTTCCAATAATGGGAACAATTTTAAAGTACTTCGATTTATTTTTGAAAAGAACGTACCCTCTTTCACACCTACTCCTCTTTTCTTCTTAACATTGTATTTCGGAATTATGGTCGAGAGTTCAGAAGAAAAAAATATAAAATTTAATTATTTTTCCATTGAACAGAGCTTATCAACAAATATTTTGTAAGGAAATGATTGAAAGGAAGTACGACTTTTCCTGCTATCTAAAAACAAGATTTTAAATGGTGAAATTAAATGATATAAGGAAAAAGTTGCCTGTCATACATTAGACAGGAAATGAATAAATGTGAAAAAATTGATATCGCTTATGTTTCTATTTGTATGCATTTTTATTTATATGTTTTTGCATACACGTTTGGTTATCTGCTTGTGTTTGGAGCTAGTGTTTTCCTTCACATTTAGAATTACCTTGAAGTATTCAAAAAAAAAAAAAAAAAAAAAAGTGCCATTCGTCCTTGACGGTCGGCTGCCTAAAAACTATTAACATTTCACGCTTCTATGCTTCTATGCTTCAGACTATTTTTCAAGCAAGAAGCGATAATATATAAGTATTTATTGCCTTTAGTTCCTAAAAATCATGAATTTTTGATATTATAGAATAAAGAGAAGGAATGATTTTTCCTCAGAAATAACGATAACAAATTAACTCACTGGTTTTTTAACTTGTCTTTCTGATTAATCCTTCAATACATCCAGCTTAATTCATTTTCTATTCTACCATACATTTGATATAAATCATTGATAGCATAACCAGCCGGACTATTTCTCTGTTGATCTTATTTTAAAGACGGTTATAATAAAGCTGTTGATTACCTGAATAATTTGCTTATTTCTGATCAGATTACAAGTGCCAAAAACAAATTTGACATTTTGTTATTTGAATGATGCTGTAAGTAAAGATTTGCCAATGAAAAGTGTAGCACTGAAGATATGGATCTGCACAAGAATCATACCAACTCTTAAATCGCACAAGCACCTGACCTATCAACACCTTCTTTTTGTCCAGATAAAAGGTTGGAAATAGAATAGATTTTGAACGAAATCATAATACCTATCATTTCTCAATAATATATTACTTTTACTGATTTGAATCACAGAATCATAAAAAATTCCAGCCATTATTACAATTTCGAATCATTTTGGCATTAGTTACATTTGGTCCTTTTTTTCTCTTGATTTTTCTCATCATTTCCCTATACTTCAATTTTGCTCTTTTCACCAATTCTATGATTTCAATTGTTAAACATTATTTAATTTTGAAGAATCAGTAAAAATTAATTTCAGTATTCAAATTTAACTTATAGAGAATTGCAGATAACTATTAATATCACTTCATTCTGATTTCTGATTCAAATGACGAAAACTTCACAGCGTCTGCGTTTATCTCACGGAAATTATTTGTTGCAACTGATCTTTAACAAGTTAAATTTTAAAAAACTGAATGAATAATTGATTAATAATGATATAAGAAACATTGAGAATATTCACAAAATTACAGTTAAGTGAGCTCAAAGACAGTGAATAGATGCGTTTATTAATTTTGATTATCGGATAAAATTTAAGTAGAAGTGGGCGGGAAGTGGGAGAGAAGGGAAGGGAAATAGTCGGGTCACAATTGAAGTGCACTCAGGTAAGGTCACCGACTTTTACCGGAAGTGTTTGACTGTCAATATCTAGCTGTTAACAGATCAATGGCGTTCATGAGGCTAGTTGGACGAGGAATAGTTAAATTAAATAGTGCACCATGGGGATAAATGGGACATTGAAGGGATTTATCGATAGTCAGAGGTTTGCCGAGAACGATGAATGTCAACCACTGACTACCTGTTCAATTCACAAACTTTTCACATTACTCAACCATAAATTGCTTTTCTATCATTGTCCGTCACCATCAGCTTGCCAAACTGTCAAGGAAGTTAGGGAGGTGAACAGAAGAATTAGCTATATCATTTTGGACGGATATGCGTCGACGAATACATCAACTAAAAAAGGTAGAGATCATGAGATGATTTATTTATTTATTTGAAGTGCTATATCCAGCGAATAACTTTTACGACAAACTATTGTGAAAATCACAGTACTGAATTTTGGAGAACATAGTATTTATGACAATTTTGATATTCATAAAAAATTATATTCAAGTGCACGGTTACAAAGAATTGAAGAGATATGCCGAAAAATCTTATTATCGAAGATATTTGTATGAATCGTTATGATCTGACCTTAAAAATATTTCTCTATTTAAATCAAATTAAAGAACAGTACTTCAAAAAATTGATCGTTTTTGAAACCTTTTCAGAACAATTCATGATTTTATATAAGCTGCTTCTGTTGATAGAAATTTTTATGGCAAACAAAGCTGCATGCTAAATTTTGGTTAAACATTAGAAATGCAAATAAAAAGTTTTATGTTAAATACTATTTACGAAGATTAAGTCTTATTATGGCAGCAGTTCTATATAACTAGAACTAGAACAAGTAACACTAAGAAAAAGTAACATTACTACAGATGAAGCTCCCTATAAGTCCATGAGCTAAACAGCGTGAATAATTAAATTAAATGCAGTGCATTTAATTAACCACAGTTAGCCTCTGAATTTTTTTGTAGAAAAAGAAACCATTAATTGATCCGGGACAATAAATCAGATGCTCGTCTGAATCAAGCAGTATTTGCATAGCGTATTAGTTTATCTACATCACAATAAATGGAAGTCAAAATTCCAAAAAAAAAAAAAAAAAAAAAAAAAAAAAAGAAACTGGATACGATCTATTTCCAACGAAATGAAAAGCAAACAGCTTGACAAAAGATCGATATGTACGGCTTGTCCAATATATCGATTCTTTGTTCTTTAATTTTATCAGCCTAACAAACATTAAACTTCAATTTATCAGTTTAAAAAGCTTCATTATGCGAATGAAGCAAGAAAAAACAATTTTATTTTACGTTTTAGCGAGATATCCATCGAAACAGCACAATTCAAATAGGAATTGATATTTTCTTCAAAAAAAAAACTCTGTAATTTACAAATCCTACCAACATTATTCATTTAGTTCGAATAAAAACAGGCAAAAACTGGCTATTCTCATTGACAGGGACTCAAGTAATTTTCATACTCAATTATTCCAACTTTTTCTCTTTTAAACTTTCTATGTCGCACTTTAAATTTTACGTTTGAAGTTCGAAAGACTTATGAACCTTTCAAAATTTCACTCTTGAAAGAGCAGAATTTTACATATAAAAGATTTTCAAATTCAATTTGATTAACTTTTTATTCTTAACATCAAAATAAAACAGTTAATGAGCAGAGAACAAGATGGTTTGAAGCAGAATTAAGAGGGACAAGAAGATGAGCCAGATGGATTCAATGAGATGGATAGGGTTAGAAAATGCGTTCAGCTCCCAGAAAGTATTTACTTGAAGTTCATAAATCATTACTCTTATTGCTCATTTCCCTCATTCAAATGTGGAAATTACTATTCAGAATTTCCTCACTTGTATTCCTTACAGTTTTCCTCATAACTTTATATTTATCACATTATCACCTGAAACGTTTGCAATATGAAAATAATTAGAAACGAATCACTCATTTTTTAACAATGATCCAGATGCAATAGCAACACGTGGTTGTTATTGTCACGAACGGCCGCAATAAATGATGTAAGCCCGATCTGTGGTCGGAGTTTTTTAAGCTGAAATAAAAAGAGGGGGTGGTAGACTCGAGCAGGAAGAAGTTCTTGCGTGTGGAGTGTTGTTAACACGTAGTTCAAATTACACAGTTGCAAGTAATAAGTGGTTTGTCATGGAAGTTATAATCGATATATTGAATTGTGTAATTTGTATCTCATTTTGCTTGTTTCACTTCAGAATCGTTGTAAAATTAGAACAAATGAAGTTTTTGTCCACTCCATAGTGGAAAGAAGTAGGAGCGCTAACGATCAATGTTACTGTTGAAACATCAGTTACATCTAATAACTTATTCCGTTGCAGTTTCTATCAGTTTTTCAAAAACTTGTTGAACAGTTTGATTGGTTATCGAGATGTCATATATGCTGTTTGATTAATATATGAATGTTTTACTTGGTTGGATGGGAAAACGACGTAATAAGAACAAAACCGATCGAGAAGATTTTGCTGTTTTTTCCTCCATTTCACACAGAAATGGTGTCTCTTTCTTTCTCAGTAAAGACGAAAATTTTCATTAGGAATCTCATGCTTCGTTGCAGAAGGAGTGGAAGAGTTAACTTTGATGATGTTTTAATTTTCTGAATTTGAAAATTAAGCTATTAGCCGTGGTGATCACTGTTTGAAATAGACTACCAAGTGAATTTGCTTTTTTACTTCTTACATCACAATGTACATATAGCAAATAATGATAGATTTATTAGAAAAGCCATCTTTCAAGAGAATGCAGTCTTTATTAGTTAGTAGTAACGAGACAGAAAGCGAAGTTGAAAGTTTTTTTTTTTTTTCGCAAAAAAAAAAAACATATTTTATGCTTCTTCCTTGAACTTCTCCAAATAAAAAAAGCAATATAAAAGTAAAAGCACAAAGTGAATACCACATGTTTCATTTCTTTATTCCGATCATAAATTAACCGATATGATTGGTATATAAAACTTCTACCCTAATTTCACAAGTTTCACAATATTCAATATACTTCCAGTAGTAAAAGTGGACATTGATGATAGTGATGATGTATCCTGTGTAACACATTCAACACTGGATTGTGATCTGCGTAATACTACCGGTAAGAATTCCAAGCAATCTCAAACTGAATGAAATAAAGCAAATTTGAATTTAACATGTCATTTTATCTGAATGAGAACAAATATGCAGATTTCAATTTCGGTTCTAAGTTGAATTGTTGCGCAATGTTGACATAAAATCTTTGTTTTGCTGAATAAGATGAAATATAAACTTCTTCACTGAAGTTATCTCTCATATATCAGTACATAACATTTCAGATGAGGAGGATCTGAGTGATACAGTTACTCCTTCCGATCAGTTGGATAGTTTTCTTGATAAGGCTTCCAACAAAAAGTAAGGAGAATCCGATGAAGTTAAGGAGTTTTATACACTGAGTAAAATGTGTCATTAATAGTTCTTTTCTGAAATTTACTTCAGTATGTCAAATCCGAGCACATTTTATGCTTAAATTGAAATAATTAAATTTTTTTTTTCTTCAGTCTTTTCATTATCACTAGAAAACGCTTTATATTTTAGCGTATCCATTCGTTTAGCTGCAATGGGTAATATGAAAACTCTACTGACTAAGCGATATATAGCTGTGGACCTCGAAAAATGGACTGCTACCCTGACAGATATTATTGATAAAGCGTTACGAAAAACCGATGAGGAAGTTAAAATTGCCGCTTCTCTTTCTGTTTTGATCTCCATTCAGTTTGGTCAGTTTTCTTCTGAATATGTTTTCTGTCACATTAGAAGCTTTCTAGAGAGCGAATTTCAAAAACAAGCATACCAAACTTATACAATTAGCGAATGATTCTTTTTACAAGCAGATTTGTTGATGAATCAGCGAAAGAATTTTTTCAATCCTTTACTAGTTGTCTATTAATTTTGAGGAGAAAAGATTGCCAGTGAAATGGAACCGGTCGTTAGCTTTTTGTGCCAACTAAGCATAGATCCATCGCGAAACATTCAGTTGCGTAGTCATTGCGCACGTTCGGTAGCTCTTTGTACGATCCTATGTTTGGAACAGCCAGCATTAATTCTTGCATCCGTTGCTGCATTACGGTCTATTTGGTTTGCCGAGAAATCAAATGCTGCTTCTGTAAAGCTATTTTGCGTAGCGTTATCAGGATGGTCTCTGCTCATTCATCATGTAAGAATAAAATGTTTAAGGCAAAAGAGAACTGTCTAATGATTTATCCGTTGATAGAAGTCAGAACCGTATTTCTTTCCTTATTTGGGCAAGCATGAATTATAGCGATATAACTGCTAAATACGTTAATAAGTGTACTCTTTGAGGTTTATTGTAGAGTTTTTCAAACCATTTGGATTATTCCACTGGTTAGATTATTAGCGGTTTGATCATAAATAATAAATTATATTTGTAATTTAACGCACACTGCTCGTCTACAATGTCCCATCAAATATGCCTTTCGCCATGATTTTCAGGGAGGACAAGAAGCTTTGAGAGTTGCATTATCAGATGAACCCAAATTGTCTACGTTTCTCGATGGCACACAGGTAATCGCAGTTACGTGGTACCCGATATGTTTTAACGTTTCGTTGAAAAATCCGACTTTTAGTGGAGCTAATTACAACTATAGATGCACCTATTACGTTCATCATATTCATTAAAGCTGGAAATGAGATTAAGTGCGGGTAAAGCTTTGGCAGTTTTGCATGAAGCTGCTGTCGCAACATTTGGTGATAAATATCGATTTCCCAACCAGCAGCACCTTTTGGATATCTTCGCGAATTTGACGACCGATTCTGTGAAATTTCGAGCCAAGAAAGATAGAAAAATACAAAAGTTCACATTCAGGCAAATATATGCATTCATAAAGGTAATTTTTCTTAATCTCATTGTATTTTGAAAGTTGCTCTGAGAACATAAAATATAACCTATCTTTACATACCAAATTTAAATTCGACAAATAAAAAATAGATTTGTCGAACTTTTCATTGAATGGTAATCATTAGATTTAAATTAATGAATGATATCCCAGTAACTGTTCGGAAAATAAAAATGAATTGGAAAGACCATGAATATTGATTTTTTTGTAAAATAGTTGAACTTGTTTCAGGATCAGGAAGTGCCAGTATTTGATGTAAGATTTGGCAATGAAACACTGAGTATAAAGTCTTGCCGAAAGAAACTCTTGTACGAGTATGTATGTGGCGTTTTACATGGTGGTATAAATTCTCACCTCAAAATGAACCCAATTTTAAGAGAGCAGTTTGATTTAGGACCGACGACTGAAATATTTCCAACAAAAATAGAAAAACCGCAACGGGTAATTCCATATTTCTTTAGATTTGTTCGCTTGAACAACACTGGCAAGTCTTATTTGTGTAATTTTGGTGATTTTGTTGCAGATTGCTATACAAAATGCAATCAACAAAACAAGAGATTTGCAACGGTTAAAGCAGCGAGACAAACGCATCATATATTGACTTCTAGTTTTAAGCTGTGCCTTAAATTGTTTCATTTCAATTTCTTATTATTAGTTTATTATTAGTATAGTTAGGAACCGGATCAACTTCAAAAACAAAATTTGTTCTTTGTCTCGCAGGCACATTTCCTTTCTAGATATTTCTCTGCGCATATCCTTTTTTTCATCGTCTTCTGCAAAATGACAATGAATTCCGGAAATTTTTTGTTTGGTACTTATGTAACAGTATACGCCAATGTTGAGATCGAATATCATTAATATGGTGAAAGTTATCTTGCAGCTGCCTACAATTTTTCTAGCTATACTTTCTTATTCAAGAGACATTCATAACCATACATATAAGGGGAGCTCTCATGAATTCCTGTGATGACGTTTAAGATTTGTTACCAATTTAAAATTAGAAAACAGTTCTTATGCAACACTAAACTAATATCCTTAGACATAAATAGTTTTGCAGCATATATTTCATGGAACATTATATATGTATAATGTCATGAAATTTCAACTCCTTTTGTTCAAGTAATCGGTAATTATTGGAAAAGGAAATACTATGATACTCTGAGTGAGTTGGGACACTTGAGAACCATATTTTGATCAAGGTAATCCTTGTTTCTCAAAACTACCGGTAAAAATTATTCATATTTCAACAAAATTTTTTTACCAAGATGTAATGAACCCACTGTGACACATTTCAACAAAAGAATTTACCTCTTTTACACCCAAGCCATGATTGTTCGTAAACAGACCCTGCAGCAAAAGGCATGCTTTACAAAGCTTCTGCGACGACATGTAGTTACACCTAAAAAATTCACATAACTGATTCATTTATCTTTGATCATGAATGCCAACAACGATAATTCTGATTGAGATAAAATTTACCTTTCACATGTGGTCAATGTGGGGAGAAAAACATCACTGCGAGCAGAAATTGCCTCGCCGGATTTTATTAAATCCAAAATGGCCTTCGGCTGCAGCCTTTCCAGCTTTTTCACATATTTTCTGTAAGAAAAATTGTATTCTGCGCGCAAGCTATCACTAATTAGTTGGGTTAAAATGTTACTGTGATTTAAATTTTATTAAATATGTACCTTACGTAACTGCGGAAAGAATCAGGTGCATATCTACATTCGGTAGAAAAGTAGTCGAGTCTATTGAAGTGTGCGTACATCACAATATCTTTTTCAAAGATGTATTTTAAAGGTTTCGTTCGAGGCAAACAGCCTTCCAGTCCTGGAAAGGTAACTATTATTTAATTCAGGAAGTATGCGTACAAAAATTCTTGAGCAACATCGAAAGTTATCAATGACTATTACCAGGAATGTTGAAATGTCAGTGCGACGACCATAATGTTATTGAGATATGAGCATATGAAACATTACTTCTGCACATTCATCTGTGGTCTCAGTATTATGGCAACTCTTTTACTACTATCCATTTAGCATCCACTGATAACGCTGACAGCGGTTAGTTCCATCCTATCTCAAGTGACTAAGATATGAAAAAATTCCTCTTTGTATATCGCTTTCCGAAATGTCCAATTTCGGAAAGCGATATACTTGTTAATACAGTTACATTTGAGAACAATTACTATCCAGACCCGTAACAATATCGGTACATCGCTGTAATCGCGCCAAATCGCCTCGCAAAATGTTAAGTAACACTGTCTCTGCCATATCATCAGCATTATGTCCTGTTGCAACAATATTTGCTCCACATTCAACTGCACCCCTAAAATACGAACTGTAAACACCGAAACACTTGGGATGAATATTCCCAAATCAAGTACAACGAAATCGCAAAAAATAGATACAGTTCTGTTTTCAACTTCCAGCAATGGTCTCATATGAGAGAAACTAACGTCAGGGATGTAAAGATAAATTATAGCGAGGGAAGCCAGAGAAAGAAGGAATAGATTATTGCAAAAATAACATACCTATCTAAAGCACGTCTCCGAAAAACACCACAAAAAGTGCAATTATTTTTAGCACCAATCGCCGATACTATTTCATCCATTGTCCAACCATACAGTTGCTTATAAGTCATTACTACCAACGGTAGTCCATAATCATTTTTGTTTCTTTCAACAGCTTTTAGCGAATCATCGCGATAACCCTGAAAGCACAGAGAATGAAACCTCATTATGCTTAAAAACTGAAAACTTCACCCATTCAATTCAAACTTTTTCTATGACCGGAATTTCGCTCACGTCTTTATTTTCAAGGCGAACAAAACCACTCCTTACAAGCTTTCAAAGTTGCCCACATACTGAGCAACTTACTTCGCCTTTATTTCCCTATTACAAAAACATTCAGAGGATTAATATTGTGAAAGATCTAAAAATTTCTCGTTGAAAATGCCAAATTATATGAATAGAGCACTACATTCTGATGTGAATATTTGTACATAGATTCGAGAATATTGACCAAAAAAGTACCGTAATTCCCTCATCGATTGAAAGTAGGATAATGTCCAACCCGTAATCATGCTTCTGATTTAGTTTATTTAACACATGAATTAATACCGTAGAATCTTTACCACCTGATGCTCCAATAGCAACTTTCTTACCTTTGTCGAATAAACCGTAAGTCTTAATCACATCATGCACTTCCTGCAGCAGAAAAACAATCATTTTAAATAAATCTATTATCAATCCTAAAACTCTTATAATCTAAATAGTGTCTACACACACCAAAGCCAATATGGTTGACCAGTCCTGAGTACTGTTAATTCTGCTAGTTGAATCAACGATACAGTCTTCCTTACAACTTTCCTCAAGAAAAAATTATAATTCCTCATTGACAACAGCTCACTCTTTTTCCATCCAGCATTATTATTTTCCTCTCATTCTCCTACATATTCAATACATGTGCTCTGCAAAATCAATTAACATTTTTATTACTGACGATCTTATGGCATAGAACATGGCTGAAAGCTAGCTGCTTTACAGCTTCTAACCACTATCTAGGGCTCGTATGATGAAGACTTGCCAACTTGATCCTCCTCACCATATATTTTTAATAACAGCCATTTACACTCCATTCTCCGCACAAGAGATTAACCATCTCTGTTTACACAAAAACCATGACAAATTCAATAAGACATCATAATAAAGGTAGGAAGAAGTTATTTCTCATACCTTTTCCCTTTATTATACTTCGTTCTATTATCTTTGCATTCTAATGATGCACAGAAAAACAATCAGTATGCAAAGAATTTCAAAATAAAAGGATATTCTGTTCCAAAGCATTGAAGGTGAACGATATACAATTCTCTAAATTTGTATATCTAATTTACCGCTTCGAAGGCATCAGTGAAGCAAACGACACAAGCAGGTTTACCATCCTTTGACCTTTTCACGGAAGCAGATGCATCACACTTCCAACATCGAGCCATGGCGTATTCTAAGCGGATATAATTCATTAGCGAGTTAAAATACAGAATAAAATTGCTATTAAATCACAGTTAAGCATTACAAATCATTATCCTCATTCCAATAAGCGCAACAAATTCATCGTATTTACTTTGAATATTCCATCAAATTGAAAACAACCAGACTTGCACAAAAAAGCTACATTAAGAGCATCACCTCCCAAAAAAAAAAGGAAAAAAATGTATTCCACGTATCTGATTCAACTTCGTCCTTCTCAGCTACTTTAAAAATGATGTAGTGAATGAAGATCACAAAACACTACTATTTTCTTGAATTTCTCGCTCATCCTATTATAGTGCTACAGTACGCCAATTTCATGAACAATGAATCCATACACATGAAAGACTCGATATGTATTTAAAAAATAACAGACAGAAACGATTCTGGTGAACAGTTGGAAAATACAGGGCTGGTCGACTGAGTATATCAATATAAACATGGAAGTACACAGTTTATATTTAGTATCATGGATATCTTTTTCTCTATAAATACAAATTATACAATGCAAAATTGAAGCACTAGCAAAAAAAAAAAAAAAAAAAAACGAACAAAATTTACGTAATAGATTACATGTATCAAAAAAAAAAAGTGCATTGAAATGAGATACTAGTGCCTAATTCTATATATTGAAAAGAATTAATCAATATGCAACTGGATTCTCTATTTCATCAAGAACTTGCCAAATAAAATTTCATTATTCTTCATTTTTCTTTTGTCTTGAATGCTTATCTCGATTTAGAATGAAAATGACTTCTCTATCGATCCTAATAAACCTGGAATAACCGCAAATCAATGTAGAAAAAAGCTGAATGCGCTGTCTAGAGCTAACTTTAAATAACGTAAAATTATGAAGCGTGATTTAAAATGCCATCAAAAATTAGCAAAGATCATGCAGTACTATGTGTAGATGAAAGAAAGCGTGTGAAAATATGGTGCACTTAGACAAATCAATTCGCAATTCCAAGAAAAAAAAACAAATATTTGAAAAGAGAATTAGTATAAATTAGAATATCAATGATAAAAGAAGCATTAAAAATTCCAACTATCGAAAAATCAGGAAAATTGATCAAAAACTTACTTGGTCAACATGTGAATTAAGCTTAGCAAGATCCAGATATGATTAAAAATTCTTAATAGGAAGACAGGTTATAGAGATCAGAACACCAATTTCTACTAAGCGAATGTTTTTCAAACATAGCACAATTTTTCCGATTTTTCAAAGTCGAAAGTCCAAAAAAAACCTTCCATTTTTCATGATGCCATATAAAATACATTATCTAGATACACTCTTGAAAGACAGATATTCGCAAAATAGTAAAGCGTAAGTCCAGAAAACAATTAAACCAAACAAAGATTCGTAAAGGAACAAAGGCAACAAAAAAAAAAAAAAAAAAAAAAAAGAAAAAAAAAACATTTGCAAATTAAAAGAAAAAAAACTTGCAAAATTGCAATTGTGTTCGAATTTCACAATCAAAATATTTGGAAAATTAATCATAAATAATGGCAACATGAAGCCCACTTGGAACTGATCGCTGTAGTGCCTTGTGAAATTTTGAAAGCATCCAATTGAGAATCTAGATGTATACCTGCTTCGTATTGTCTCTTCAACTGACATGCTAATTCCAAAAACGCATTATCCACATTTAAATTACTTTTTGATGAAGTTTCAATGAACATACACATACCATGTATATTTGCTAATTCGCTACCTTCATCTCGTTCGACAAGACGCTCATTTTCAAGATCTGCTTTCGTTGCTAAAAATCAGTTATGGAATAATTTTGCATGAATATATTATTATTAATAAATTCTATATGTCTGCTACTCTGTTCATTTAGGTCTTCAGATTTGCATTCTTACCACACATTATCGAAATATTCAAGAAATATGTAACTTATCGAATTAAATAAGTTAACGAAACCTACCAACAAGTACTTTGCAGACGTTTGGTGCAGCAAATTTTGATACGTCATCTAGCCAACGATGGAGTGACTCGAAAGACTGGCGACATGTCAGGTCATAACACAATAGAATACCATTTGCTGATCTGTAATAAATGATATCCACAATAAATAACATCTAATTTACATTAAAAATATTGATAAAAAACATATTGCACTTTTTAAACAATCTGGCTTAAATTAGTCTCCACTTTTTCATGCTAATCTCTGCTCAGTGTTCCACATTCTGTTATAAGCATGAAAAACTTTTACGATTTTTTGGCTGGAAAGTTATAATATAGTGAAATGTAAAATAACATATCGTACCATCCTTTATCAGAAAGTGGTGGCATCGATTATAATTTCATCATACTTACCTATAATAGCTTTGGGTAATTGTGCGGAATCTTTCCTGACCACCCGTATCCCAAATTTGTAATTTCACACGTTTGCCCTCGATAATCAGTGTTTTCATCGAGAAATCAACACCAATTGTTGTTCCTTGTCTTTCGATGAATGTTCCATTTTTGAATCTTCAGTAGTTCAAAAATGCATTCAATTTCAATTAAATTTATTTAAATATTATTTAATCAAGGAGAAAGAAGCCATTTACTAGAAGACATTCATGCAATATCGCAGCTTTCTTTCGGATGCTGTGCATGATAGTATATTCATGTAATTTCAACATGAAGTTAATGTGCCGCATGCAATAAGGCATGCTGCATAAAATAAAAGACAAATGGACACTGATTACACTAATTAGATCTCTAGTAATATGAAACTTCTAAAATTTCAATTTTATCACAAAAATCTCATAACCTAACTTAGTATAAACTTTCTCGTTGCCTAACTTAGTATAAACTTTTTTACATACTCATTAATCAGTGACTTGCTTCTCCACATCCTTCCAGACCAGTATGATATTATTTCCTCCCTTCACCATTTGACAGTGCTTGGATACTTACGCAATTTGGAAATCCAATAATATTCTAGAACACTGAAGTATCCAAAGATGTGAGAACTACGAAAACTAACTTTTAACATTTACTTGCAGAAATTATAGCAGTTTCTAAACCAGTCAATAATCACACAATCTATTCATATATTGATTGAAAGTATTACAAAATACCTTTGTACGACACATGTTTTACCCACACCCATATCACCGATCAGAACTATTTTAAATAAAAAGTCGAAGGAATCGTCCGTTTCCATCATGAAGCAATCGGTTATCAATTTCCTGAATTAAAATATGGTGCAGATATATAAATTAAGCAGAAAACAAATAGAATTTGTAGATCAATTTGTTCTGCTTTATAAATACAGCATAAGCTAAGATCCAAACATCGAAAGCGAAAATAAAAAAGCTTCCAAAAATGTCAATTATTCCCAGTGTTCCCGTTAACATGGGTTATGAGCATGGGAAGGATTAAGTCTGAAACTTGTGCAAATATATAGCTTGTGAGCAGTTTCTAATTTAATCGCTGCTTTATTAAAAAAATACTGGTAATCAAAAACGATAGTTTTTTTTTTTTTTTTTTTTTTAAATCATATTTGATCATTCCGCATTTTCATAGACGGCTAGAAATTTCAGAAAATGCCTAATGTATGATCGTGAAAATTAACGTTTGTCAATTTCAGTATGTATACATCTGGCATCTGCAATATTTATAGAAGTTTTTGCAGAAATTTAGAAGGAATTCAGT
This sequence comes from Onchocerca flexuosa, assembly GCA_002249935.1. Classification (NCBI taxonomy): domain Eukaryota; kingdom Metazoa; phylum Nematoda; class Chromadorea; order Rhabditida; family Onchocercidae; genus Onchocerca; species Onchocerca flexuosa. Next base: position 193,457 of record KZ270031.1, read on the forward strand.
AAAACCAATTAAAAATGTTCATTAACTAAGAAAAGACGAGGACATATCACATTTCAATACATGGTAACACATATTTAAGAGATTTATTGGAAATGATGAGCAGATAGCGAATTTGCGATTTAAAAGAAAGTAAAATTAGTTCAAATCAAATGAATTATATGAAACAAAGAATTTTTTAAATTAATGTCATTTGCATATGCATAGTACAATCTGGAACATATTTTGCACAAGTATTTTACATTATTAAAAACTTTTGACTGCAACTGCACAGACCTGACAATTCAAATTATGGCTATTATTTAAACAACTTTTGTAAATGACTGTAGTTTTTAAGACTGGTTAATAATCAAAGCTGGTGTAATATAGAAACAGATGTGATCTCACATATACGGATTCTGGCGCTTTCTGGAATGCTTGTTAAAGAAGTATTACCAAACATCGTTTCCTGAGATATTAATAACAATGTTGTTTTCAAGTCTGCCGCTGCTAAGGTATACCTTAATATATTAGTCTTATTTTCAAAATAACTTTCATTTCTTTAATCGTCTCAATCTCAGCAAGTACCACAGAATACCGTACCTTCAACCTCTACACAATCCCCAGTACAACGTGCACACTTCACCCGCACCTCAATTGGAGAAATGAGTCAGGACCATCAAGTAGCTTTAGCTTATTTCATGTCACTTTGATTGGGACATATGAAAATGAAAGTCTCCCTGAATATGTTGGATGCTGAGTCGCTAAGAATAAATAATCATTATTTGACGGACTTTTGTTTTTGCATTTCCGTGATAGTCAATTTATCCTTTACTTCATCATGTTCATCCTAATGACCCATTGCTCAGAAATATACTGGCTCTAGTTACTAGCAGCTACTTCCATTCAGTTTACTTTAAAATCGCTTCAAACAGCCTTGTGTATGAAATATATGCACATCCATCTGCATCGTGCAATTGTTTATCCGATTGCGAAAAAAAAAGATGAAATAGAAATCAATCCTGCGTTGCATGCTGCGGTTTCAGCAACTGGGCAGGTCAGAGATCATCTGGTGATGTTGTGGTTTCCTTATTCATTCTATCTTTGTCATCAGATTGCTCCGCCTATATAATTGGTAAAAATTCAGCGGCATACTCTTCCTTCTATTTTTCAGCTTTTTATCATGAGCTACTTATCTTCGCATGTTGTCCTGTGCTGTCTCGTCAATTTTTACCATATATGATCGAGATGGATTTCTTGATTTGAATCCATGAGATGCATCGACGATAAGCTCTATAATAAAGTCCTAAAAACTTTCCTTCCTCTTTTTTCGATTTATAATTTTCCATTCTGTGGGTAATATGTCACTTTTGATCATTGCTTGGTTCTTTTGTCAAGTTTGTTGGCTGCAGTTGATTTCAAGCTCTGTATGAAAGCTAGATTGAAAGGATTCCTGAGGAAAATCATCTTGTTGAGACTAGACTAGTTGCCACATTTCGCTTTTTCTCACTCGATGAACATTTTCCAATTTTCAAGCATTTTTCATCCTGTGGCGGAAACTTCTTTCCATCATATTTCCATCCTAAATTCTCCTTATCATCTCAGCTGCTGTAAGTTTTGTTGGTTTCATTCAAGGGCATTTAACAACATATGGTATAGGTTGAAAAATAATGTCGTGAACCGTTTTGTTTAGATCTTCGCTTAGATATTTTTTTGAATTGGATGTTATAATGACCAAGAGCAAGATGGATCATTCTTCCTAACTGTCGAATGCTATCTAATTATTGATCTCTGCGAGTTTCGTCAGGCTTATTAGATATTATTTTACCTCTAAATTTTTTTTACCTTTTTCAGTCTTCTGCTATATTTTTTGTTTCGAAATGTTTCATGATTTTTTGGTAATAAACCGATTTATTTATAATAAAAAATTGGCATATTAACGTCATGGTGCGCTCCAGTCGATCTTGTTCCGCTTTTATCTTTATATTTCCATTGTTAATGACTTATTGTTAAGCTATAGGGTGTGCTGTTCAAAGAACACAGGACGAGTGTGATGGAAGGTGTGGATCCAGACACTCTTCTGGAGTGGCTGCAAACGGGAGTCGGTGATGAACGAGATATTCAGGTAATTGTTGTATATTGTGTATCATTTTCTATTGTATAAAATGAAAATTTTCTGTTATTTAGGAGCAATAAAAAAAAAGAAACAGTTAAAGAAAAATTGAATTTCAGTTAATGGCATTGGAACAGCTTTGTATGCTATTGCTGATGAGTGACAATATTGATCAGTGTTTTGAAAGCTGTCCACCAAGAACTTTCCTTCCTGCTTTATGTAAAATATTTCTTGATGAAACGGCTACAGAAAATGTTTTGGAAGTATGTATCTATCGCAATCATTCTTGAACTTTTGGTTTGAAAGTTTTCGGAAAGAAATGGTTCCAGACAGATGAGGGGGTTTAATTGTAAACGGAAAAATAGTATTTCTCATCAGTTTACAGTTTTGCATAACAAAGTAATGTTCCGCACATTTCTCAGCACAAATACACTGGTTACTGAGAAATATTTAAGTGATTCAATGTTACAGTTGAAAAATTGTAATTGAATTTTGTAAGGCAAAAACTACACAGAAATTGGAACCAGTTAACTAAATCAGTGGTAAGCATAAAAGCTAGATGCTATTCAGAAAAAGATGGCGAGAATCATTCTGTAGCCACTAGATCTGTTCACAAATATTTCTTAATTGTTTTAACTGATATTTTTAGTGAATTTTTGAGATCTGAATGAAATAAATTTAGGTCACTGCTCGCGCTATAACTTATTATCTGGATGTATCGAATGAATGCACCAGGAGAATAACACAAGTCGATGGTGCTGTTAAAGCTATCTGTAATCGACTGGCAGTTGCAGAAATGAGTAATCGTACAAGCAAGGATCTCGGTAACACATTGTATTATGTAACACCATTAATGCATTTTTGTTTTGTATGAAACTAAAATATCAAAGGTCCGTAAAGACTTTGTAACAGGACATAATATTCACTTAGCGCTATGCTATCACATGTTTAGAAAATTGAAAGAAGTGTCAAGGACTAGTTAAATTTAGTCCCATCAAGGCGGGGAGTAAATCGTAATTCACATTAAAATTTCAACATATATTTATTTGTCTGTTAGAAATTACGACGAGAGATGCATAGTCTTCCCATTCTTTGGAGGCATTTTTGTTTCAGAATTTTATATATGTTACATATTATTGCATGTTTGAGATCTTTTTCGAAGTTTGTTCTTTTTTTTTTTTTCAGCCGAACAGTGTGTGAAATTACTCGAGCATGTTTGTCAAAGAGAAACATCTGCAGTATATGATGCTGGAGGTTTACAGTGTATGCTGGCTTTAATACGTCAACATGGACAATATGTTCACAAGGTAATGCTGTTAGGAATTTTGGTAGCTAAATTGAAATATAAAATTGAGATTAAGTGGTCAGTATTGACAATTGAATTTATCAGCAAATTTATCAGTAAATTTAACAGTTTGCTTCAAAATTCTAACTTTCTAATTTTAAACAGCTAATAGTATTTTAAAAATAATTGCCAAAACTAGAAGCATTCAGTATAGAACAGCTCGGTCTAACATGCTTATATTCGATATGCCACTGAATCTCAAGCATGTTTCAACGGTAACTTTACTGAGGTTGTGTGGAGTCGAAGCATTTTTATAATGCCAGTAAATACAATAGTAATTCATTAATCCATATTAAAGGATACTGTTCACTCAGCAATGTCTGTCATCACGAGACTGTGTAGTAAAATGGAACCGAATGATTCTACAGTGCCGGAATGTAGTGCCAGTTTGGGAGCTCTTCTTGAGCATGATGATCCGAAGGTTTGCTTTAGTAGAAATTCATGCATATTATTTCAGCTTGTTGTTAGACCAAATAAAGTTATAATCGCAATCAATATTTATGTGAATGATGCTGATATGGTTGAAAATTCTTACTGTTCAAGAAGTCCTTATTTTTTCAAACATTAAAATAGAATTTTCCGTTCAGGTGTCAGAGTGTGCTCTGCGTTGTTTCGCCGCACTAACGGATCGCTTCATTCGTAAATTCATGGATCCGGTGGAAATGGTACGCCATGGGAATCTTGTTGATCATCTACTCAATTCGCTGGTGCCAGCACATATGACTAGTGTAGCTTCCACTGCATCACTATCGCATATGAGAAGTGCAAATTCAGTGGGATCAAGTGATTCAGTGATATCATCATTAGGATATGGCTTAAATCGATCAGCGTCATTCACCTCCGTTGTTATTTCATTATTAAGTAATCTTTGTCGTGGCTCATCGACTGTTACCGAGCAAGTCGTAAGGTAATTTTTGCGGACATTGAATAATTGGAGCCATATTTTGATACCGAATGTATTTCTGATGCATTATAACTGATATGTTTCTGATGGTATTTCGCTAGTAAGAAATGAAGACAGAGATTATTTAGTAAATAGTTTTTTTGCAGTTCTCCAGTACTTTTTTATGCATTAAAAACAGTTCTGATGAGCAAAGATGAACGCTGCATTATGGATGCTTTACGTCTTTGCGACCTTCTCATGGTACTTCTGTGTGAGGGGCGAAGTGCTTTACCAAAAAGTATAGGTTCTACTGCAGCTAGCCGTAACGAAACAGGTTTGTTAGTTGCAGGTTTTATTTTCCGGTGGTGTAATTCTGTATCCCTGTGGTGTAATTCTGTATTTTTTAATTGAAAGCAAACATTTTCGTTTTCAGGTCCTAATTTGTTCGACCGTTCTCATAGACATCTCATCGATGCAATTCGTCAACGTGATACAGATGCTCTGATTGATGCTGTTGAATCAGGACAGGTAAACTTTTAAATTCTCATTCTGATATAAAAAATTACATGTTGGAAATGAATAGCCCTTCATTTGACAACGAGTAAATCTCGTTCATTTTCTACAAATAATTTAGATGTAGGATTTTGTTAAAAATTGTTTTAACTGAAGATACACTATTTGACTGATTTATTGTAGTTATCTTTTTGGGTGGTTTGAATAGGAGTTGTCAGTTTGAATTAATTTCTCTTAGTTTAAATAGGAGCTAAAGTCACCGATGTAAGTATTTATTTTGCTTAACAGTTACTGATTGAATTGTTTAAAATCATGTTCTGCAATCTCTCTCACTTATCACTGCAGGTTGACGCAAATTTCACGGATGATGTGGGACAAACTTTGCTTAATTGGTCTTCTGCATTTGGCACTGTCGAAATGGTGACATATTTATGTGATAAGGGCGCCGATGTAAATAAGGGTCAGCGATCGTCATCGTTGCATTATGCTGCATGTTTTGGCAGATCAGATGTAAGCTATTTTAATATCAGTTTTGGTTTTTTTTTTTTGATTTCGAAACTTCGTGTAGCTCATGTAGTTCTTTCTCCTTGTTTCAAGATTGTGAAGATTTTATTGAAATATGGAGCAAATCCTGATCTTCGTGATGAGGAGGGTAAAACAGCACTGGATAAAGCCCACGAAAGAAGTGAAGAAGAGCATCAACTAGTAGCGAGTATCCTGGAAAGTCCAAGCGCTTACATGCAGAGAGTTGATGAAGGTTAGATAAAATTATTAGTTTATGTGATTAAGTTTTTCATTTCGTATTTTTAGAGAAAATTTATTGCCATATCGCTCTGATCAACTTCCACTATTAGATAGTTTTTATAGTTAGTCGTTTTATTTGTTGTTACTATTTGCTACACATTTGATTGTCTTCATTATCTATACAATATTAGAATATAATACACACTTTTATTTAGGAATATTAAAAAATAACTTAGATTTCCGGAAAATTGATGTAGACGTGGAACTTTATATCTGAGCAATCATCAAATGTGGAATTCAAATAGTACTAGTTCAAAAGTGAAGTTCAGATAGTGTTTAACCAACCAACCAATATTATAAAATTTCGGTTTAGAAAAAGAGGTAAAAGGGAAAATCGATGCTGCAAGAGAAACAGCAAGTGAAAAGATCGATCCAGCGATCGTGCATCAGTTATTGAAACAGCTTTTACCAGTTTTGTGCGATGTTTATCAAGTAAAATAGTTTTTTCTTCATTCTGTGAATGATCGCTTCTGGATTTCACTGACTGATATATATGCGTTTCTTTTTTAGTAGTGATTAATCTGCTAAGTATTCCGCTACAATCACTGTTGATCCTAAAAAAAGCTTTGGGTATACAAAAGCTCACATCACTTATTTAACAGTAAAATTTGGTTTCACATTGCTGCCCGTATCATTTTCGTAGTAATCGAGGTCACTGACATTATTTATTCTGAGAGATCAACAAGTCAAACGTTAAACATAATTTTTACTGCAGGATTTTTCTACATCTTGAATTAAGGTTACAGTTGAAGGCGATATTTGTTTACAATTTCTTAACATATTATTAGTAACAATCTACCCTTGCAGTATGTTGTTATGAAAACAAATTACCAATAACTTGTAGCGTTCACTGGGTGCTAGTGTACATAGATCCAGCCTGTCACTGCTTCGTAAAACTGTCCATCATATATCACCTGAGTCAATGGAATCAATGGTTACGAATGACAATGATGGAGTTGGTATTTCGACTGGTAATTGTTTTTCGTGTGGACAACGGCTTGCCGAAAATCTTGTCAGCGTTCTGATGATGGGTTTGGAACATGAGGATGATACAGAATCGCATGAAAATGTATTGCAAGTATGTGCCTAATCAAGAGATCATACAAATATTATTCATTGGCAATGAAACAATATCTCTTAAGTTGCATAATTTCTTTTTTCATGGAATAAGACACACATGTTATACGTGATCCGAAAAATGCTTTTATTCACGATTATAATCAGAAAACAATTGTGCTGAGCAGTTAAAGTGAGCATTCTTAATTCAATAAACTGACATTCAGTTGGAAGCAGTGGATATATTGTTAGTTTGAATAAGCAGAAGACAGCAATTTATAGTTGAATTTTACAGATTATCAAGTCTTTGTTTATGAAAAATACCGACTTTTGGTTAGAGCAGTTGGTACGCGTTGGAATTTTTGAAAAAGTTGAAGCTATTGCTAATCAACCGGTAACACCAGTTAAAAGTAGTGCTGTAACAACAATGGTCATTGATGAGAGTAATCGCATATCAAGCTCTTTATCTGTTGCAGTCATGGATAGCATGTTTACGAAAGCAGATGAAGTTTCACAAGGTTCACTGATTTTTTTAAACTCATATTTCTGATAGACAAGCATGTGTACATTCTTGAATAGGATTATGCAAATAGCGATTTGTAACAAATAAACAGTTGCAGATGGAAGTTCTGACATAAAAAATAAGCAGCATTTGACAACGATTCCGTCAAAGAACTGTGATGATACAAATATATCGTCTTTAACGGTTATATCGTCAACTAACGAAAAAAATGATCGCGTTATGGTCAACGTCCCTGTCCACGTAAGTTAGATATTTGTGAAGAATTCATTATCGGGGCATAAAATCTTTCATTTCTTAATTCTTTTGTATCTTATCAGTAGTGTTTTCTCCGTTAAAAATTTTCCAGTTCATTCGTCAATGCAATTATAATTATAGAGTCTATTTCAGGATGATGATTCAAACAACACGCAGGTAACTTCATCTGCAGATACAAATGCCATAACTCCATCTCCTGCTCCGAAAATGTCTGAGACTGATTCCATCACATCGGGTTGGCATTTTCATTAATACTTATTCTATAGTTAATGATGAAGTTTGAAAAGTCAATAGGAATTTCAGTAGAGAACTGCCATCATTCACTGTGAAATTTATCACTGTATTGGGAAGTACCATTTCAGTAAGCCCTGCAGATGCACAATTCTCATTCCTTTCTCTATAAATTCCATGGAATACATATAGTTATTTTTATAGTGACATGCAAATGTAATGTCGGCACCGATCTTTCGTCAGCAGTAGATGATCATTGGGAAATTGTACAAAATAAGAGCTATCGGTGGAAAGACTGGAGGTTAATCAAAAGTCGGGATTCTTTTTTCATTTGGTGCGATGCTGTGGCCGTAGAGTTCAGGTTTTTTTTTTTTTTTTTTTCCTTTTAATGAGAGAATAGTTTAGCATTATGAATGCCTGGATTTTCCAGTTCTTGAGCTGAGAATTCATTTCGTCTTCTCCACTAAGTCTCACCAAATTGTTTTCAGTGACGGCAGTAATGGCTGGTTTCGCTTCATGTTAGATGGTCAGCTTAGTACTATGTATAGGTATTCCATTTGTCTTAAAATGTCATATCATTATTGTTTTTTCCTTGTTATTTCAACTTTTGCTTAATCATATATTTCTAGCAGTGGAAGCCCAGAGGCTGGTTCTGACAATGCTGAAACACGCGGTGAATTTTTGGATAAGCTCACCAAAGCTCGAAATGCTGTGCCGCCAGGCAGCTTGCTTCATTCGATATTCAGCGTGCCAGATATTAATAAAATGGTATTTGTTTTCATTTAAACAATTTTGTACAGCATATTAGATTATTATGAATTTGCTCGCAAGGTGAGATCGAAATAATTTTTTCGATATATTAAGCTTATAAGGAATTTAAGTTAGTTAGATTTGGATTTTTATTGTTCTAATACTATACATATTTAGATTGAAGTTGGCAGTTGGATTTTGGCTTCGCCAAAAGTTAATGAATTAACTGTAACGAATCGTGATGGGAATCCGCAACGTTTGATCATTGTGGAGGATTTGCCAGGTTTTATTTTCGAGTCGAATCGGCAAACAAAACACTGTTTCCAAGCAGAGAGGACTCTGGGTTCGTTTGAACATATCTTTTGAATTAGTGAAATTCTTTTTGTTATAAAATTCCATTATAAGTGTTATATTTTCATTTATTTATAGATGCACTTGTCCAAAAAATAGAATTTATTTCATCTTACTTATCAGAGATCCGTATATTTCCAGGTTTGGACTTTGTTACTGGGTGGGCTGCACGAGGTGGTGGACGACGTTTGCGTTTCCGCGCCGAGACTCAAAAAGCGAAACTGCAAGAAATGGCGAAAGAAATTTGGGACAATTATTTGAAAGAAGCTCATTCAAAGCCACGGGATGCCTTAATTGAACTGCAAAAAGCATCATCTATAGTTAAGGTTCGTGTGACTGACGCAAGTAAACAAACATTCTTCGTAAAAGCCGAGATGGAAGCTTATAATAGTGCTATGGTCAATAATAATTGGTTTGAAGATGGAGCAGAGATGGGAAATACCGCGACATATGATCACCTAACAAAATATTCTCTTGATATCTACGATTCTGATTTCATGACTTTGCACTTTCGAATAAGTTTCAACCAGCGAAGTAGAATGTCTCGTATGTTAAGTTCGGAACATTTTTTTTTTGGGGACGTACTAACTAACTCACAAAAAAAATGGCATTCAGATTTTCGTTAAATCAATTGATTTTGTTGATTGAAGGAAATTTGCCAGCGAAAAAATGGTCGATTGCCAGAACATATGCTTTCGGAACTGGAGGCAGCTTTGAAATGTATGCGTTCTTCAGTTGTAAACGATCGTCTGTTGTCAACTTTTGAGTTGTCGATATCGGGAATTGTTGACGCTTTATTGGCGTTTCTGAAATTTGTACAAAAGGACATAGATTGTGAAATAGCAATCATTTTTCGAAAGGTTAACATATTCATTTATTTCTTTTTTTGAACGTTACATTATTTCATGACTTTTCAATTTTTATATACCTCTGCTATTCATTTATTCTATTTTATGGCATTTGCTTTCTTTCTCAGCCATAAACGTCTTTTTAGGTTTTTGCAGACCAGCGTTCATTGTCCGCCCTTGTGTGTAAAATGGTGTCGATTCTAGATGCAGTAGAAAAATTTCCCCAATATTTATATGATACTCCCGGTGGTTCATCGTTTGGTTTACAATTACTTAATCGCCGTATTAAATTAAAGTTGGAACAGTTTAATCCGAATACACCATCTCAGATGCAATTATTGGATCGGTAATTTTTCATAGTGCAAATAAGAAATATACGTGCGTTAAATCGTAATTGATTAAAACATTAATTTAAGGAATTCATTGTGTAGTTTCGAACTAAATTCCTTAAACGAACTTATTTTTAATGAGACACTCACAGGTCATGCAGCAAGCATAGACATCGTCTATGAAATGTTCTAATCATTTCGGCTTTATAAATTTTCAGATCGGGGAGAACAATGAAAATAGAACCGCTAAGTACAGTGAAGCAGTTGAAGTACTATATTTTGCGAATGGTTGCTAAACAGTGGTATGATCGAGGGCGTGAAACCTTTCATTTTGTGGAGGAAATAAGAAACGCTAAAAAACGTGGAGCGAAAATTTCATTTACTTATACTAATGATTTTGATGATAGAGGTTTTCCATTACTTTTGGTTTATATATTTCTTTTTCGTCATAATTTCAACCCTTGGTCTAATGCGTATTTGCTACTTTTGCTGAAATCGAGAAAACCTGACCATCATGAACGCTACAGTTGGGCACGCTTTTTTAACATGATGCAGTAAATATTATCCTTTGATTGGAAATATATACTATTTTAGCAAACTGCTCGGATTCCTCATACGATGACGATCTTAGACCGTCCCATTTCAAATTACTCGTCGTTTAGATTGGCAATAGTGGTAAAATGCCGGTATTTAAAAGAAGTGCTGTATTTTCATAGTACGCTTTTCTATGTGATTTATATCATGGTTTTTATTTCTGAGAGTTCTTTCAGGTATAATTTATTGGCTGGGAACAAATGGCAAAACGGTAGCTGAATGGACGAATCCAGCAAGCGTTCATGTTGTTTTTGTGACAAGTTCAGATGGTGAACATTTGCCGTATGGCCAGCATGAGGATATTCTTAGTCGTGACGCCCTCAATTGTCACACTTCTGATGATAAGTCAGTTTTTCTTGCTTTTTTGAAAGAAGAAAATAAGCTCATATTTTATGGTTTTTAGAGATATTTTAGAATATTAACGTTGTAATCAATTCGTTTATAGAAACGCTTACTTTACGATTGATCTTGGTGTATATTTTTATCCAAATACTTATACTCTTCGCCATGCTCGTGGTTACGGACGATCTGCCCTTCGCAATTGGCTTTTGCAGGTTTTGTTATGATGCTTCGGAAATCAAAAAATTTTAACTGAAACATTGGATAGTAAAAGTTCCAAAAGAACTTAATTGATTAAAATTTGTTCTTTTGGATGCGTAAATTGAAGTGGATAAACATATAAGTTTGAAAGGAGAAATTTTGGTTCTAATTTTGTGTATTGTATTATTTTTTTATAGGCTTCTCATAATGGTCGAATATGGGATATACTTGTAGTACATGAGAACGATACCTCTTTAAATTATCCTGGTTCGACAGCAACATGGCCAATTGTTTGTCCAGAGAGTAAAGGTGTGTTTATGTATAATACAAGAGCTTAGCTGCTCATCATCTTTTATCTTTTTAATGGATTTATTTTTATTACGTTTACGAGATATTAAGATTCATGTCTATTCAGCATAAATAAAAATTGTGAACCGTTATTTTAGGTCCCTATCGATATATTCGCATTGCACAAAATGGCAAGAATGCTAGTAATCAGAATCATTATTTGTCGCTATCGGGTTTTGAAATATATGGTGATGTTGTTGATGTCGTGGTAAGCATTTATGCTTCGAAGTGATTTTTTTGCTGTTATCCATGGTGAACGTAGAGGTTCGCTACCGTGTATTTCATCCTTTCTAAGGACCATTCAAAAGCAAGGGAAATGTTACTAAAATGCTTCAAAGTTGTAAATTAGACTATGATGTATTCACAAGAGTGATTTTCGTTAACAGAAGTAGTCGATCTTCATGCTTTTTTTATTTCTATGATTGCAGAAATATTTTATCTAGGTTGATGATTTTAAAATGCTAGAAGAAAAGCCAAGTATGAGCAGCAGGCGATCCAAAAAATGTATCGCTAGTACTAAGGAAATATCAGTGAAGGAGAACAGCGCTAGTGAAGCACCGCTAGCTTCAACTAATGCTGACATACGTATGGCAACTTCACTTAATGATGCCAGTGTTGTACACTTGTCTGGCAGTCAAACTAATAATAAAATTGTCAGTGGTATTGTTGAGTCTGACTTGATGCACAGCACGACAAATACGATGAAAAACAGGTTTGATAGATTGTATCTGAAGTAGCTCTTTATGTTCGGAGTTTTTGAAAAAGATATCCATATTGTTTTTCTTTATAGTTTCTATAGAACCACTTTGTAAATTGTTGAGTTACTTTTATATTTAAGAACTAATTCTTTTATAATTTTATTATAAAAAAGACCAAGTGAAAGATAAGCTCAGGCTGTCGTTACAATCATATTTCAGTAAAACTGTTTTACATTTTCTTCAAAATATGTCGGAATTCTAGAACATTTCGCTATCGGCGTGGTTCACGTTTACTAGCAGCAAATATAACAGGCCGAGGAGTCCGTATAGCTAACGTATCTGATGCAATGGTATGTCCGGTAGGCAGCCGTGTAGTTCGAGGCCCGGATTGGAAATGGGATGATCAGGGCAGTAATATGGAGGGCACAGTCATTTCCGTCATTGATAATGGTAATTTTTAGTTTAGCTAGAATTAACCATCATTTTTAGAACGAAGAATGAATTATAAAATTTAGGTTGGGTTGATGTTCAGTGGGATGATTGTACGTCAAATTCTTATCGCTTTGGCGCTGATGGGAAATATGATATTGAACTGAAATCTATCGAATGGACATCGGTAAGTTTTGCATTTTAAAATATTTTCCTCGAATGCATCTTGTTCAACTGTTAACTGATATTTTTCAAAGGTAAGGTTTTAGAGTTTACGTCGAGGCTTTCGAATAGTTGGTACACGACGAGAGAATCATGCTGCAGTAACATTACCTTCCACTGGTAGCGGTCAAGTTCCTCCAGGATTCGCGTAAGAGAATTTCTATTTTGATATTCTTATGCCAATAAAATTAAATTTTAGATTAGTTTTAAAATTGCATTACATCCATAAGAACTTTTTTTTCAAAGGCTTTATGAGTAAACACTTTTATTTCATTTTCAGAAGACAGCTTCCTCCAGTTCCGCGCGGGTTTATGGATTGTAGTCCCACAGGAACATTAAGAAAAGTAAAACCTGGCGGTTCATCTTTTTCTCGATATCATCAGAGTATCAGTTCACGTAACAGCGCTGAAACGGGTGGTCTGTTTTATTTTTCTGTTTATTTTATTGGCTGTTAACGAAGTTTTTCAAGTTTCGAACTTACTTTTGCGGAATTGCTTTCAGTAATCAATGAAACATGCACGGTTTAATAAAAATTCATCAAAGAACAACTTTTTCACATTCAGATTCATGTTAGTGCGAAACGAAACTAAGATTTTCGATACTGTTATTACCATTTAAGTTTATTTTGAGGTTTTGATCGAAATATATCCGACTCTTGTCTCCATTGTGGTTCACAAGAGCACCGTACAAAAGACTGCACTAATGGTTTGGACTGTTCTAATTCACAAAAATCAGAAATTAATGCAGAAGAAGGCGGAAGTAAGTCTGAAACAGTCTGTTAAGAAAACTCTATGGTCAGTATTGGAATGATTGAAACCAATTTCAGTTATGTCTTCAAGTAATGTTTTTTCAAAATACTTGCCTAATAATGTAAAGTCGGCATATTTACAGGCACTTCTGATGCTAAGGTTATCACTAATAATCAGCTATCTTCGACTATTGCACAAAAATCGATGTCAACTACAAATTTGTTTGATGTAAAAATTTGGTTTGTTTGATCTACGTAAAAGTAGTTTCTCGTTAAATAATACTATCTATCCATTCATTTACCCATGTATGAATTTTAATGATATTTTGTTTGATTGCCGCACTATTATCCTTCAAAATATGGCTGTCCTTTAGTTAAAAATGTTCATTAATTAATTGGACATTGTGGACGAATACGCGGACAACTTTGCATAAAACTTATGGAGCCCAAAAATTTTTTGCTACAATTTCAGGGATCTGAGGCAGAGAAGCGAGCGTCGGTAGCATCAACGAATCAGGCAGCGAGTGCAGAATCTTTGCAGCATCAGACACCATCTTTAGAAAATTTATTGGCTCGTTCAAAAATCTTCGATGTCCCGGAAGTTGTCTCGGATGATATACCTGCAGTTGAGAGTGAGCATACAATGGCAGTCATTTCTCTATATATTTTTGGAATAATTACATGTTGATTGTTTTTATTTTGATTCCCAACAGTTTGTATATGCTTCATTTTGCAGTCTGTATCAAACTATCCTTTTCATGCTTCCTTCCATATCCGTCAGATCTAGTCTCAGGCTTAATTCGGATATTCTCGTAATAGGAAGCAGTATGAAGCAGAAAAGAGTATAATATATAAATAGGAGAAGATCGCTGGCCGATGTTATCGGTGAGAAACAAATACATAAAATTTGGAATTATGTTCAAAAATATTGCCATTACCAGTGTGCTTTCGGAAGTTGCCTCACGGCTCACTTTTTTCACCGTTCTTGGAGTGTTTATATTCTCTGCAATAAATGCACCTGAATGGAAATTTCAAGTGTAACGCATTTTCACATTTCATCATTATTTGTCGATAAATGTATATTTTCTTTATTAATCGATTTATAAAACTTCGATTTCCTCATAACTTCAGATTCTTCAACAGCGGTCGATACTGATCAGGAAAGCGTTTCCACAAATAACTATGCTGGCTTGGATACCAGCTTTGAAAGTTTTGATGGTGCAGTCACAGTTATCGAGCAGACACATGATGTGAATGTTTCTCTGAAAACAAGGTGTGATATTATCAAGATTCGGTTAAATCCATATACGAAATAATCCAGCTCCAATAAACAAAAAATTAAATGAGAATATTATTAATTCTAGCTCCTTTTTCTTCAAGATATTTTAAGCCATACCTTCTTTTTTTTTTGCCGTTCGTTGAATCAAAGATTTGAAGCACATACGTTGGTGGCTCTCAGCCCATGTTACTTGATGAAGATCGTGAAACCTTTGGAAAAACCCAAGTAATTAAGCAACGTGACACATGTTCACATTCTCAAGATTCAGTTAAATCTACTGTACAAAATGATCCAGCTATAATAAATAACAATATTACTAGATCATTGGAGGAAGCAAATGCCCGAAATTTAGCCAGGTAAGCTGATTTTTCTTGTTTTTCTATATTACTTTTGCAAAAATAAGGATAAGTGGAAATATAAGTCCACGGGATTGTATTTTTATGGAAATTTCTGCTATATATCCTTGGCTTTTTGTACAGCTAGTTTATGTTGGAGCAAATTTAGCATGAATTGAAGTTCCATGTACAATATTATGCCCAGTGTTTGCTCTCATATCACTATTCATGTAGTTTGAGTGTCAGCGCTCCAAATTTGGTTGTTTTACGACAGCTTCAACAATCGGGAACAATGTCAAGTGCTGATCAAGTGTTGGTATCCGGAGACGATGATTTGGTGCGGAACATCTTGCAAGATTTGGCCAACGATCCCCTTCGTAGTTTGCGTCGATTTGCACTTGCGGGAAGCGGCTCAAGCCTGAATAATGAAAATGATAATGGTAGGCTTTCATCGAAACCCATTTATTTCAATCCCTTTTTATATATTCACTCTTGACCACTAATTTTCTATGCTTAGCAGCTAATATGAAACGAAGCAAATCAAGTAAGTAGCAAAATTTGTGGATCTTTTTTATTGTATATATAAGTAAAATATGGTAAGTTTTCTCTACTAATGACTGCTTGAACGTATTTTCAATGGCTAGAACAGTACATGAGATCTACAGTTTGCAGTTTCAGTTTCATTGTTTTGTCTTATGTGAGAAATCAGTGCATTTTGATTCAGTCATCCAGATGATAAAAATTTCCCAGCAGATGTGTCAAAATAAAAGATTCATCTAAAAGGCATGTATGAGAAATGACAGTTTATTATAGCAATACGTGAATCTATTCGGCGATATTTATTCAATGAAGAGGATGAACGAATAATGGACGAATCATTTGGAGCATTGACACATGAAATCATTCGCAGAAATGCCGATATGAGTAATGAAGTCAGCGATCGTATCGATGCTATCACACCAATTGCCGGTAATTATTTCTCTTCAAAATCGATTTTACTGATGTTGATGTTTTTTAAGGGAAAATTGAAACTTAGTTTTCGCAGGAATTAATTTAACCAAAGTAAATGTCAAGTTATTCAGCCATAATATTTCGAAAATCGTCTTTTTTTATTCATTTTTGTTATAGATGATGAATCGAATGAAACCAGACTAGAAGATGGTTGGAAACAAAGAGGAGATCTCTCAGGCATGCAAGGAAATACGCTTACTCTAGAACCTGTGAAAATCTCATTGGTACCCATGATGTTGCAGTCATTCAGTGCTGGGCGAAGAATTATAAGTATTGATTATATACATCGATTTGAACTTATATTTCGCATGCTAGCAATTTTTTTTTTTTTTCTTGATATCTCGGTTCTTATTGTTTTGCTGAGACATGAAATGTATAGGGGGTAACGAATTATCATGTTGATGTCTGCAACAAAAAGATGTCAATTTACTAAATTCTTTTTCGGATTGTTGTTTCATCTCTTCACTTCTTGTTTGTGATTATAGCGGAAGAAAATAGTGGTCATCGTGAAGCATCAACAGATGAAATATCGACTGGTGGTAGCGCAGTCTTTTATTCAACTGATGGCAGAGCATCTTCAAGTTCTTGTTCACGAAGACAATTTCCAGGTCCGTATTTCGTTGCATTTTTTTTTTCTTGTACTTTACTTTAAGATCAGATTTCAGTAATTTTATTACAAAATGTATGGAGAGGATATTAATAATTGCCAGAGGAAAACGTAACAAATATCATTTCTAAAAAAATTCCAAGTTTAGTTTCATCTGATCTCCTACTTTTGGACTATCTGTTGTGTTTATTGGTGGTTAATTATGTGCAAACATTTAGAGGAAGATACTTCCGATAAAGTTGAGCCTTCGATGGAAGCAACTGGATCAAATCAGTCAGATGGTTCCCAAAAGACACCTAGTAGACTTTCGTTTGGAACGGCTTCTCGATCAGTTTCTGGGACACAGTCTGTTGCGTGTATGTTTTTACCTTTTTTATCTCAAGTTATTGGTGTACAAGAGTAGAAAATACATTTTTCCTCTTCCTGGACTCTTCAACCCTCTCAGTTTTTCGATTTTCATTTTTTTGTTATGTTCTTTTCTTTTGATATTTTATTATATTTAACTACGTTTTGTATACTTTACTGTGACAAAGATTATGTTTTGTAAATAAATCCAAAGTTAATTTTAAAGAAGGTTGTGACTAATCATTAGTATTGAAAATTTTTTCCCAATTTAATACAGAAAAATACCTTCATTTTAGACTCACGACGCAGTATGCAGAATACTGGAGGCAGTTTCCGTTCGCGTTTAGGTAGTTACGCAGATGTTTTACGCACTGTTGTCATGCAACAAATCATTGATTCTGGTGGTTCTCTGAATGGTCTCGAGTTAGAAGAAATTGAGGTCTTCATTGAGTGTATTACTTTCATCTATTTCAGGAACAGTCGATTGTAGTTTAACATCACATTTCAATAATCAATGCTTTATGTTTTCGATATTTAGAAGGATTGTTTATATTCCCTGTAATAAACTGGAGAGACAACAAAAATAGACGTCTGTTCAGTCTGTCACGCTAAATATAAAAATATCTTTTTAATAGTTGCAACAGATGATTATTGTAATTTATTGCCTGGAGATTTCAACCCATGTGTTTGGATCATTTCACTTGTTAACATTCACTTTAGGATGATATATATGACGATGAAATGCAAGATGAAGGTAATGAAGATGACTGTGATGAAGAATATTCAAGTGGTTTATCTGTGGAGGCGTTAGCACAAGCAGCAGCTGCTCTTCGTAGGCAGTCTAGTGGAGCAAACACTGGATCCAGTGGAGAACTGAAACTTAATTGGAAACAGGTCGGAATTTTTTTTTTTTTTACATTCAGTCAATTTGTTACTTTAGTCTTTATCATGACTAGTTGGATGTGTTTAGATATCAGTGTAGAAAATATTTCGAAGGTTGAAATTTATCTCTGTCTTCGATTTGATGGATTCTTTGTGGTTTCTACTTTATCTTTCATTTAAAGATTGTAATGGGCGAAGCTGGAAGATTGATAAATGATCGAGGTTTACGAGTATCAACTTCCCCAAGTGATAACAAACAGAGTAGGAGAGGTATCAGTCGGAATTGGGATGATGAGTTCGTTTTGAAGCACCAGCTACCTGCTTTAATTCCTGCTTTCGATCCTCGTCCTGGTAGAACAAATGTCAATCAGGTATCTTGCGTTTATTGCTGTATTTCATAACTTGCTATACAATGCGCTGTAAATTATTAGATGCTTTTCTGTGTAATTTATGTATCAACCTTCACATGGTTTACTTTACGTGGGTAAATTTAATGATGATAATAATGTAATTAATAATATCATCGTTGTTGCAGATCCAGGATGTCGAGCTGCCACATGATATCAATGAGTCTCAGAGTGAAGCGGCGTTTCCTTCTGACTATTCAGTACTGCATTCAGAAGAGGAAGTATGATTTAGGAAATAAATTTGCTAAATTACTTATATATTCGATTTTATTTTTCAGGAACCAGAGTTGCGTCTATATATTCAAGGACCTAATTTAGCGAATATCAATAATGTTACAGTCGAACTGGATGATAATGATAGATCCATATTTTTCTACCTCCAGCAACTTGTTCAAAGCGTTGAGTGGGGACAGGTGAAATTATAAAAATAATAATTAATATTGTTAGATATTCTTTTGCTATCTATTGATAATGGCTATACTGTAGCAATACTCTTGGTTTATTTATATATCAAATTCAATTACCGAATTTGGTCAATGTAATTCAAGGTATTGCATTTACTATGTAATGCGTCCATTAGTTCTCTAGGATTGCATTATTAATAACACTTAATATTTCATCATTGTGTTCGAATTTGGATTTTAATGATTCAGTCTTTGAATAATACTGCAGAAAAATGAAAGAACAAGGCGTGTTTGGGAACCGACATACACACTGATTTATGGCGATGCATGTGATAATAATGAACTTCCTCGGACGGTTAATAAAAAAGTTGCAGAAATGAATGATGTTCCAGAAAATGTTGCTCATGTAAGTTCAATTATTTAATGGGTCTAGGTTTTGGTTTTTATTTTTTCCATTGGTACAAGCGTGGTAGTTGTTGCGTTATAACATCAGGCTTCGTTTATCACTTTTTTTTTTTTTTTTTTAATTACTAGAAAAACACCATGTGGTGACGAGTGATAGAATTCATTGTTCTGAATCTCATGTCTTATGTTTGCTTTTTATTGCATTGATAAATCAGTAGATTGAGCACTCAATATAAAGGTCGGTACAGAAAAATTAAGGTCCATATAAATTAAGCAAATCTTAAGCACATATTTCAGACATTGGTTGTTCTTTCAAAATTATATCAAATTAGTGCAAATATGATGGAATATGATATGACGACAGATATTTTTGTTAGTGAAAAATTGACTCAAAAACTAATGCAAGAATTGGCAGATCCATTAATTGTTTCTGCAAGAGCTTTACCTCCTTGGTGCGATGAACTCATTTTCAAATATCCGTGTTTATTTAGTGTCGAAACAAGGTTAGCCTTCGCTTCGATTAACATTTGGAACTGCTGTTGCTTTTATACAGATTATAGTATTCTACTGTTGTTGTTGGCCAGTTTGATTAAAATGACTAAATTTTTGCCTCTAAGCACAGTGTTATACATTTCGAAGGTTGAGATTTCTGTTTTTTCCTAAACGTGTTCTTTTTTTAATGCATAGTGTTTCCTGCAGTGTTCGGCAAGACACTGCGAACTAATTGGAGTTCGTCGAATCGAAGATACAGGAATAAGAGGAGTGAAAACACTATTTCGCTATGATGCAGTTTATAGCTCTTTGAATATCGTTGTTCCATTTCATTTTTTATAGGATTAATTACTTTCGAGCTACCGCATTTGGCACTTCACGTTCGATTGTATGGTTACAGACTCGTCACGATCAGGTATGAAAACTTATTATCTTGATTTGTGCGTCAGAACCAGCTCCCCATTGCAGAGTTTTAATGCTAACAGTTGTAACGATGTATTTGATCAGATAGCTCGAAACGGTGAACATATTACTCAGAATATTTAATGTGCTTTTAACAGATGCTTGAACAATCTCGTGGTGCTACAAGTACTGTAGCAGTATCGAATCTTGCTGGAGGTCGTAGAGATGATCATTATCCAGAGTTCCGTATAGGTCGAATTAAACATGAACGTATTAAGGTATTTTTTTTTTTTTTTTTTTAAACGGTCTTTATATGTGAATGATTTCGGAAGTTATCGAAATGAGGTGAAGTTTCTTGCTTTTGTATCTAAATTCAAAAATTCAGAGCATTCTTTTAGCAGCTACTTTATTGTTTTATGTTTTACTTTTAACTGTAAAACAATTTTAGGTGCCTCGTAATGATGAGCAGTTATTTGAATATGCTGTTCGGTTGTTGGAGTTTCATGCCTCCAGGAAAGCAGTGTTGGAAGTTGAGTACATTGATGAAGAAGGAACTGGTCTAGGACCCACACTGGAATTTTATGCTTTGGTTTGTACCGCATCTTGGCTTATCTTTCTTTTAAGTTGGTTTTTCTCATTTTTTGTGCATCGCGGGAAATCAGTTTATGTAATTTAGATGGCTGCCGAATTTCAACGTAAAGATTTGGCAATGTGGATGTGTGATGATATAGACACTGATCAGACGCAAAAGTTAGATCTTGGCGAGGGTATGAAACCACCGGGGTAATTTTTGTCTCATTCTTTTATTGCTGGCATATAAAATCATTTCTTTCACCATTACCTCTTGGGATGGTAAAGAAGATGATTTCGCACGTCAGGAGTTTTTCTAATTTGGATAAGAAGAGCTGCATAAAAGTATAAATATATTAAAATCTAGGTACTATGTTCGTCGCGCTGGAGGACTTTTTCCAGCTTCATTACCAATATCATCTGAAGAAAATTCGCGTGTTTCTAAACTGTTTCGAATTTTCGGTATTTTCCTAGCTAAAGTACTGCAGGATGGTCGTCTGGTGGATTTACCGCTTTCGCAACCGTTTTTAAAAATGATTACCAGTTCACAGGTAGCATTATATTCATTTGAGCAAAATGGAGTTATAATGTCATTTAGAAATTTTCATAATTGCATTTATATTTCCAAATATGATGAAAGAATTTGTCAAGATATTCAAAATTGTGAATAAGTTATACAGAGAATTTTTTTATGATGTAGATTACGTGACATGATTTTATTTAGTTATCGGAAGAAGTGCCTAATCTTAGTGGTGTACTTACTTTGGATGATTTAGAAGAAGTATCCCCAGTCAAAGGTTGGTTTAGATTCAATTATGAATTTATAAGCTATTTTGTATAGTCTGTTCTATTTTACTAACTCTTTTTTGTTTCGGTTTTAAATCATGCACTGTATGAATGAAATAGTTAACAGTTAGCACTCTTCGGTACGAATTATGACTATGCCATCGGTTCTGCAGTAATTTTGCTTTTTTTTTTTTTTTTAAATGGATGCATTTCATTTAGTTAGGCAGGGATTTCGATTTCTGGTTAGAGATAATTGTTAAAGGAAAGCATTAACATAAATTTTAACTATGAGCTTGGATGATGGATCTGCAAATTATTTAGTCAAGCGGTCTTTTATCTGATTATGAATGAGAAGTTGGTCGTTGGTATTCGCAGCTGTTGTTTAATTTTAGTTGACAATTTCAAAGAAGCAATTGTTTAGGTCGTATATTGAAAGAGTTAGCTGCATATGTAGTGCAAAAGCGTTCTATTGAAATTGATAATAGATTTGATCCAAACACTCGAAGACAACAGATCCAGCAACTTAAATTAAATATTAATGGCTCAGAATGTACAGTTGAAGACTTATCATTAACGTTTTGGTGAGTATATTTCTATCGAAATTTCGAATTTTTTGCAGATTGAGATTAAATTTCCTTTCATTCCTCTATTCTTATATTTTGTTCTGATTCTGAGTGCTCAGCTGTTTCAGTGTAAATCCGCCGTCAACCGTATTCAGCTATAAGCAAATGGAGCTTATTGAAAATGGCGCGAATATCGATGTTACTGCTGATAATATTGAACTTTATGTTGCTGCATGCACAAATTTTTATCTCAATTCCGGTATTCTGAATCAGGTATTAAGTTCCGTTGGATTTGTGAGAAAGTAATTATTTTGTTTGTCATATTATAATGATATTTTTCGTTCATTAGTTCATTAATTAGTCGTATTCCATCAGTCTCTGCATATTTTCATTATTACTGCATTCAAGCTGATGCCATGATGAATGGTAATATATGTTTATCAATACATATGTTTTATTATGGTCAATTTTTAGCTGAAAGCATTCCGCGAAGGCTTTGATCTTGTTTTTCCTTTGCAAAATTTAAGGATGTTTGTTCCACGAGAATTACAGGCAAGTTTAAACTTGAGATTTTTTACTTCAACAATAATATCTTTGGTAGTGTTCTATCAGGTTATATTGATAATTACATTTTTTTCTTTCTTAAAGTGGAATCAATTATACATTTCTTTGTGTTTCAAATTGAAAAAACTGGAGGATTTGCAGACCTTACTATGTGGTAATCAATGTCCAGAATGGACTCGTGAAGATATTATCAATTTCACTGAGCCAAAACTGGGTTACACTAAGGAATCACCGGGCTTCTTACGTTTTGTTGATGTTCTAATAGGGATGAATGCCAATGAACGTAAATCCTTTTTGCAGTTCACAACGGGCTGTTCTTCATTGCCACCAGGTTCGTAGTATGAAACATCTTTGTGATTGGATGCTATTTCTCTATTTATATTTGATTTTTTCTAATAATACTGGAAACTACAACTTTGAAACCAGAATTTTCTTTTTTCTTAAGAGTTTTATTTCGGTCATTATATTTCGTATGTTTACCATTCGATATTTGTAGGTGGTTTGGCAAATTTGCACCCCCGTCTGACAATTGTTCGAAAAGTAGATAGCGGCGATGGTAGTTATCCGTCTGTAAATACTTGTGTTCACTATTTAAAACTGCCCGATTATAGTTCTGCGGAGATTATGCGTGAGCGTCTTCTAACAGCAACTAATGAGAAAGGTTTTCACCTAAATTAAAAGAAATTTTCGTGTCATTTATTACCATGTTTATTTCTTTCGGTAATCTTGAAGTTGTTTAATTCTTTGATTCATAAAATTCTGCTTTTTTATTAGCTGGCGACCCATATGAATAAATTATTACAGTTTCTTTATTCAAATCGGTGTTCGAGTCTTTTATTGAACATAGTTGAAAACTGTATGCAATTGCCACAACTATCACTCTCGCTTTTAGAAAAAATGCTGTCTCATTTGACTTATTTTATGTTTTAAAAACATGCTATTTTTATATTGTAAAGGCAAGATTTTTCTATTGATTCTTAACATCATCATAGGTTGTGCTGAATCAACTAAATGCGCATCTTCGTGGAATTTTGCGGAATTATCCACCGTTGCAGTACAAATTCATGATTAATACATATCATCTTAACCCAGTTATTTTTATCTCCTTGCTTTTCTAGTTAATTTTCTTCTACATTCAGCCAATGTTAATTCTGAGGAAATGAACATTTGGAAACGGTAAATTCAGATGAGAATTTCCTCCCTTGCATCCTCTTTTTACAGGAATATAAACATGTGAAGGTTTCTTGAGATTCCTCATAAACTAAGACTCGATTCATTTCATAGCTTTTAGGAGCTTTTTGCAGGTGAATTACGTCTGAAATCTGTTTTGAATTAAATGTGTTAAGTTGTATACATAAGCAAATTATCAAAATATGAATTTGCGTTTAGACATGCATAACTCAAGGCGATTATAAAAGTGATTTTGATTGTAGATTGCTTGAAATTTTGGAATTTCTTCAATATATTTCAGATCGGAAGTATTCATCTTTAAAAAACTGTATTATCATAGTATCATTTTTGATCTGGAGAAAGCCTTTAATGATGAAACTTTCATATAAAAACTAACATAAAGGAACCGAATATTTATAAGAACAGCGGGAATCAAATGTTGTGTGAATCAAATTGGTAGTTAATATGATTAACACATATGAAACTTCCATATATCAAGAGTAATATTTGCATATACATTTGATTTTGTTTCCTTCTGCATCAAAAATGGATATCTCATTTGACACCTTAATCATAATACGATGATACTGATGCATCTAGTTCTTTTTCAGGCTTAGAAAAAGCCAATTTTTACTTCCGCTTATAAAGCGATCTTTACTTCATAATTAGAAGATTTTAAATATTTATATAAAATATTTGTATAAAATAGTCATGTTATGAAGTTACCTAAAAAAAAGTACTTGAATTGCTGAAAAAGTTGCAAGTTCTCTTGAGTGAGAAAATATATACCACATGAAATGCAAAATATGATTATGCATGTAGAAAAATAAGAACCTGAAAGAGTGAGTGGACGGCTATCTTTAAAAAAAAAATGTTTGGGAAATGAGTGAAAATACCAAAAGGGCGAAAATGAAGTAACTAAAGTGGGAACTATGAACTTGAAAAATGGATTGCCGATTAAATGTCATAAATATTTCGCAGCTGATTTCACTAATTTTGCATTTATCATGCAAAAAAAGAACAACAGTTTCTTAGAAAACAGTTTCTTAGAAACAACAGTTTCTTAGAAATGAATAAATTTTTAAAAAAAGATCTTATAAAACTATGGCATAAAGTGGATAGTCACCAAGCACGACATATTCATCGTAACCAATGATTATGACGAACTCATCTTTTCTTATGATTGAAGGAATCCTTAAGTCTACGAGAAGAATAACTACAATAAGATTATGATGGATAAAAACAAAAGTGAAAGGATTTTATAATCATGAAACATTATTAGAAAATACGGGTTAACGTTCATGATGAACAGAACTTGGACGAGAAAAAAACCGGAACAACTTATATGCTTCATCTCAAACATAAAAAAATAGATATATTGAGCGCACTGTTTCGTAAAAAATAATAAGTATCTGCCTTTGATCATGAAATATTCTAAATTTGACTACGTATGTGCCATATGCTTCGCAGTTATCCTAAAGAGCTAATTATGTAAACAATGAAACCGATACATGTTTAATGCTTGAATTACGAGCAATATAGAAAGACCGAGTTTTTTCTTACAATTACTACAGCTTCAAAAAAAAAAGGAAAAGTTTTAGTTGCAGTTGATTAATTACTATAAAATCTGGCACAAACGTTCACAAAGTACTAAATATCTAGTCAGTCTTCGAACAGTATAATACATACGAAAATTAAACTAGATGTACCAATAAATTCATCTAAAGGATACACGTACCTGAACAATTATCAAATGAGAATTAAGAGATATAAAAAAATCAACAAGTTTAAAGTAAAGACACAAATTTTTCGTATATTTCTCGTTAATTTCAATCTCCCTCGTGCTTTATGAATTCCTGATTCCTAAAATTTAAAATACATTCGAAGAGAAATCAAAAACTTCAAAGCAAGATTTCGCATTAGAACAATAAACAAAGAGAAAACATCGAAATCATAAAATATCAGCGAAATGCTTAAGGATATTTTCGTAGAAATTATTTTAAACACTAAAAAAATTCAATAACTGATTTTCAAATAACAAATCTATTCCATGCTTTCTTCATCCTTTGCTAGCAATTCTCTTGCTCGTAACAATGCGGCACCTTCGTTGTAATGCATCTTTCTTTTCTTCTCAAATTCACATTTATGGGCTGAAAACGAAACAAAATCATGAACCAAAGCTCCACTTATCTTGTTTCAAAATATTCCTTCAAAAGACAGAATCATATCAACTGTCTTCTATAGTAATCACTCGCGAATGAACTATGTATTTTAAATAATAATTTGTAACCAACATTTCTGGAACATGGATAAAAAATTTAAGAGTGCTGTTATTTAGAAATATTGAATTAATAATGAGAATTGATGCTTGAGGTTTAATCAAAGCTAAACAGATACCTTATTTAAATTAGAGCAGAAATATTCAATTTCCTAATACTGTGAATTTTCCATTAGCAGCGGTAACAGTTAATTTTTTTGTCTTAGAATTCTACTATTCTTGACTGATACAGATGAAATTGAGAATTTCGATACAGCAAACGCAACTGTCATAAAGAATTGAAGTCAAGTCAATATCCCTCTTTATCAAGTCAATATCCCTCTTTATTCAGAAAAGAAAAAATATTTTGTTAAAACGATCAGGAATGACAAGTGCCGCCGAAATCGCGAGGAGTACAAGAAAATAAGTAATTCTTGATCTTCAAATGATTTGTTAATCTTATTGGATGCGGATATATTTTTTTGTTTATAGGTCAAATGGCTTTGTAATCTTTATTCTTTGTTGTAGTCAACACCACGCGCCAAAAAAGACGCGCTCTTATGGGCTAAAAATTGCGCCTTATTTTAGATCAAATTCAATCGGGATCCTCCCTCAACAAATAAGAAGCGGGTCCTGACCATAGAATCATTTGAAAAGATGTGCTGTCACGAGGTCAATGGTTTGTATTGATATTGTATTTGTCGTGTCTTGTCGAGCTATCAGATTTGATGATAAAGGCTTAAAAACAAAGTTTGAAGTCTCGAGAACAATTCAAGAAGAATTCAAGAACTCTCAATCATTGTCACGGTTAAGAAGATCGCAACAACAAGAAATCCACTTACCAATTTGTTCAGGAGTAAGCTCAACCTCGCTATCGTCATCCGGTAAACTTTTTCCAAGGCACGATGGCTGAATCGATGAGCCCGCTTCAATGCTCTCAGCTAGTTTCACTGGATCAACTGCTCCAACCAAAGAAACTCGACGTGGTGCTTTTGTAGCGTGAATATCCGTATCATCTTCGCTATCGCTGTATCCATGGTATGGAGTTTTCGGCTCTTCAATCTTCATATGCCTAAAATATGTAATAAAAAATGTTCGGGCTTAATAAGCTTACAAAAATTTGAAATATAGTGCTGAAAGTGTACTAAAAAAAAATCGACTGTTGCTACATAGTTTCACAAAGATGTCAATAATAAACAACAAAGGTTAAGAAATTCTATTAGCTTAGACCAGGAAAAAAAATTTAAAAGAATATCATGATGACATACACTGAATTTAACGGAGAAGTTAAACGACAAGTTTGAGAAATGAATATCAAGTAACAAGCATCTAGCAAATGGTATTATGATAATTCGTAGTAATGCTTCATGTGATTGGAAAGTCCAGCATTTTCCTTTCATGATAATTATTAAACACCGCGAACAAAATTAGAACTAAAACTTTTAAAAATTAACCTTTGTGTTCTTCTTCTATGGTAGAGTACATGGTTTGCTGCTAACAGTAGATGATGATATTCTGGTAAGAATTTTGTAGAAGACAAAAAGAATTGGAAACCCATAAATAGAGGCGAATTGTTAAAATCCAGTCATTATTTAATTAGGTTAGCAAAAATTTTTAAGAATTTTTAATGAATGCAATTGATCACGCTATAAATATAACATTCAGGCATAAAATATTATTTCTCTATCATAATGACCAAAATCAATCTTAAATATGTAATCTTTAAAATTCACATGCAATGCACACAGCTTACATAAAAAATACAAACCCATAATCTTTATCAGCCGGATGATGTGTTGCAATGATATTCATTTCATCAAAATGGGCTCGATCTTCAGCAATACGCTTGCCCTCTTCCGCTGATGGCTGCTTAGCATGAAATCTTGTTTTGAAAAATCATAAACGAAAAATCATCTCTATGTCCCTTTGTTAAATTACCAATGAATTTTAACAATAAATTAATTCTAAAGTTGAGAGCAAAAATGAAAACAAACACAATTGCATATTAAACTCCAAATATAGATGTTTCATACCATAATAGCTGGAATTTAGAAAAAAAGAAACCTTGAGAATGGACTTTTTTGGTTTTAGTTTCAAATATTCGCTCGGATCAAGCAAATGTGTACCGCTAGAAGCTCCATGATCATTATCCATGATAGAGCTGAAAAAAAAAATTCGGAGAGTGCTAATGACCGACGAAATGGAAAACAGCAATTAGAACAGCAAAAAAAAACTATTGAAAGATCTTTTCTAATTTAATTCTTTGGCAACATAAAGCAGTATGGTATCTATTCCATCGGTTATTCGCTTTGGAAAAGAGACCATTGTTTGAAACGCATATGTTAAGTTAGTGCATAGACAAATTTTTCCTGACTACTAAAAACTAAAGTGTTGAATGTTTCGTGCATTTCAAGCATCCCCGATTTCATGAGCTATCGAAATTGTGAAAATTAAAGTCCTGATTCTTGAAAAAAAAAAAGAAAAAAAAAATAAAGTTTTGATTGAACTACTTAAAACAAAAACCACAGAAAGCTATTTTCTTGTACTTTCACACAAATCTAAAACATTCTATAGAGCTGCCCCGACCCAAGACACAGACGCTCGATGTTATCAACTGGAAATAATCAACGAAAAATTCGCCCTTTCAACTTTCTAAAAATTCCTGAAGAGACAATGCCTCGATATTTGCAACAATCCATTTAGACCTGCGACCGTCTTAACAAACATTCTTTTGAAACAAGCGCATAACTTTCGAATACTGTGAAAAAAGAGGGGAATCATTAAAAAAAATTGGAGGAATTGCAAATAATCAATAAAAGAGAGCGACGATTGTGCGATTGTGTGATTGTGTGGAAGCTAGGCTCATCTTTCTTGATTGCTCCTTTAACTTTCTTTCCTAAACTGTAATAAGCTAATAAGCTAGAGAAATCATCAAAGTAAACAAAATTACAGAATTCTTCAATTGAATGCATGAAATTCATAACTATGTCATACAGAGATTTCCTGGAGGTTCATGACGGCACCTATTAACCATTCCAGCCCACTTACCCATTCTGGATAGACTATCGCTCTAATAAGCCTCAGAACCAAGTGAGCGATCTAACAAGTTTAGAACATTATAAGCTGCTCCACTAATGGTTCGAACTCATATGCTTCATTTCTCATCTCATTTTCTCGGAAACTGCAAGGTATATATCGATGATTAGGGCGCTCAACATATGAGCCAATTCCAGAAAGAAGCGTAATCACTGCAGCAGTGTGCTTCCATATGCTGTTACAGAAACAACCAAAAGCCCTGCTGTTACAGAAACAACCAAAAACCTATCCTCTCATTCAGTCTACAAAACTCAAGAATTTCTTGAAACAAAGAACTGAAGATTGACGTGGCCCCCGACATACTGCTGTTAAATCTTGGTCCTCGTATAGTTTCGACTTCCTATCTTGTGAAAGGGAAGTCAGGTTTTTCGGAAAGTTAACTTCTTTTGTGTGGTAATCTAGATTTTCTAAATACAATTTCCGATACATTAACTTTTTTTAAGGATGCTTGCAAACGTTCAAAAAGTTTAAAAAAAAAGATTTTGAAGGAAACAAAAACGATTCTTAGAGATATTATTACAAATAAGTGTATCATTTTAAAGCCAATCAAGGTTTAATAAAGGCCTAGCTAAGGAATCTAAACCGACTCTCTAAAATACATTATTAGAGCATGTCCCGTCTAAGTGATTAAAATCTGAGTGAGTTGGCTGCTTTAACATGAAGTCTTGTTTCGAAAAACCGTAAACGAGAAATCATCTCTATGTTCCCATGTTGAGTAACCAATGAATTTTAATAATAAATTAATTTGAAAATTGAGAGCGGAAAATGAAAACAAATACAACTACATATTAAATTCCAAATATAGATGTTTCATACATAATAGCTGGCATTAAAAAGAACCTTGAGAATGGACTTTTTTTGGTTTTAATTTCACATGTTCACTTGGTACAAAAAAATATGCATCGTCAGAAGCTTCCCGATTATTATCCATGATAGAGCTGAAAAAAAAAATTCGGAGAGTGCTAATGACCGACGAAATGGAAAACAGCAATTAGAATAGCAAAAAAAAACTATTGAAAGATCTTTTCTAATTTAATTCTTTGGCAACATAAAGCAGTATGGTATCTATTCCATCGGTTATTCGCTTTGGAAAAAAGACCGCTGTTAGAAATGTGCATGCTAAATATGTGATTAGGTAGATTTTTCTGCTTCACTAAACAAATAATGTGTTGAAAGTATTGTGTATCTCAAATTATACATTCCGATTCCTTGAGCTTGTTAGAGGAAAAAATTTGATCGAATTGTAACTTGGATTGTAGATTGGTTGGATTGGAAATTGCTTCCTGCTGCTGTAACTCTGCTAGATCAGCAATAGGTTTTCTTGGTTTCATACGATATTATACACAATATCGCGCTTATAAAATAGTAGGGAGTAAGTGAACGGTAAATATAAAAGAAATTTACAGTTGTATCTTGTTGATTTGTCGCTCATGCTTCAAATTGGTATGTTGAGATCACTTTTGATATTGAATTGGAATTGAATTGTTCTGATACTAATATTGTTAAAACTGTGTTGAATGACTGTTCGCATTGAAGACCGACGTTGACGTCACTGACCTTGTTGTTCCAAAAGCTCCCTTTTTACATAAGTCAATCTCAATATTGATAGTAGGCGAAGGCTATCAACACATTAATCATACAAAAGATTGGATGCGAAGACTAAAGATAAAATGTACAATTCTCACAAGTCTCATTCCTTGAAACATTCCTGACAATTAAGATTTCATACGATGCCCACATGCTCTAATAGCAAATTGGAAGATGTGGAAATAAAAGCCTTTGTGCCAGATATAAATAAGTAACTCAGTTGCCTAAGATATATCATAAATTTCTTCTACACAGATTACTTCGTTCAGTTCGTTTTATTTATATTATAAAATATTTCGGTTTTACTGACAGAACCGTCGAAATTATTAAAAATTGAAGTTGCCAAAAAACTGTTCGTCATGACTTTAGCACGAAACGATTCTTCTGAGGATATTTGCAGCATATGATAGCACATTCCCGAGAGCTTCTTTCGTTCCATATAATCTACTTTCTTGCTAGTACATTGTTAAAAGCCTTTCCAAATCTATTTGGATGATTGGTCATATATATCGTTAAATGAAATCGAAGTCGAGATGACCTTAAAAATTGAGAATCATCAAAATAGTAGTGAATGCATGCGCTGTCTTAACAATCAGAAGAGTCATTAATAATGAGCTATCATTTCTTCCTCGATAGCATTGAGAAATGAGTATTGGAATGGATGTTCTAAATGAAAAATGGAAGTATAAAAATAGCTTGGTTAACCAAGTTTAATTACTCATGGAAAAAAAAGTAGTTAAACTTGTTTAGCCAATATTCAGTTGCTCTTACTTGAGTCAAAAGTGAAAGACTGGTCACTTTTATCAATAACATTTTTTTTTTCATGTTAATTGTTGTTTAATATTTGATCCATCGTTGTGAAAAAAAAAAAAAAAAAAATCATCCCAGTACTGTAGAATATATGGCTTACGAAATAAGATTTAAGATTTTGAAAATCTCATCTTCAGTGCTTGTGAATGAATGTTGGTTAAATTCTCCTCTACTCAACGAATTCAACCTTAAAGTTGGGGGCGAAAAAATATTTGAGCTAAAAGCCAGAATCTAAAATTAACACAACCATGTGTTGATCTATTAAGAAACTTTCCATAGAAGTTGCAGTCCTATAGAAATTACTGACCGCCTATCTAAACTCCTCTGAAATATATGACTAGATTTTATTCTGAAAGAAGCTTGTGAAAGAAGCCTCAGTACAACAACGATTATCTAGAAGCGTGCATAGGCAACTTCCATGGGATTTTTTTTTTTTTTCATTTAAGATATCACGAAATAAACAGATCTTGTGGAAGGATAAGACTGTTGGTTTAACAGCATCAACAACACAGTGCTCTACCCAACTCACAATTAACTATGTTGTTAGAACAGGGGAAGAACTGCTACCACTGTTCTAATATTTTGCATTTAACCGCTCGATCTAATGAATCATACAACTGCATGAGTCAGAAAGCCATTTTCGACGCATTCCCAACATCCGTTCTGTAATACTGTTCAGACTGATGTTAGAATCCATTACGACAGTCCAAATCGATCCCAAGCTACAAAAAAATCGAGCCCCGAATAAAACCAAGAGTTTTAATTAATTCTGTTTTCGAACGATCATTTCCAAAATTTCAACCAAATATCCAACGTACTCAACATTTCTTTCAGTCCTTCACTGTTTGAAGAAGCAAACATCAAAAAAAGGCTAGTAAACATTATTTCAGATTTATTGTGACTTTCAAATAATTCACATTAATTTACATTAAATAAATAAAAAATGAATGAATGTTCCATTTGGTAATCACGAAACTAGATTTCAGGATCAAAGTAAAGTTCTACCACTTTTAAAATAAGGAAGGACGGATTGCTTGTATGGACGTGCAAATAAAAAGTAGAAATTTTAACTGAGTTAACGGGGAATGAGAGAAAGGTTAGCTGAGTGAACTTTCTAAATACAGTACCTATTCTTTACCCATGCAATATTTGCTCAAAGCCAAAATTGAACCAAATAACGGTAGAAGTGTTGGTAAGAACAATGGCAAATAAATTGCAAATTTTTGATCATTCGGGAAGTATAACAATGACAGCAAACTTTTATCATTCAGAGCACTTTCGGCCAACGCTCGACCTTCGACAATGGAGGCAACTTTAATATGGCCCGTTTTCTCAACTGTTGAAAGAGCTTGAGAAATAAGCTCAACCGCCAGATTAGTTTTATTCGCCACCTGAAAATTAATAATAATTACTTGTAGCAAAGTTATTAACGCAAAAAATTGACGGCATTAAACTTTGATCAGCTTGATTTGCTTCTATGAGAAAAGATGGATAAATAAGAAATGGATGGTGCAAAATAAAATTAAAATAAAATACTAAATCGTTAAATCAAATTATTGCTTGGCTATTTAGCATAAGATTATTTCGAGAACGCCTTCAAAAGATGTTACCTCATTTTTTAAGATTATAATCATTTAATTCCGAAAAAAAAAAAAATCATGTGTAACATATCTCTTCGTTTATAACAATGTTATCAATCTGTGAGATTAATTTATGAATCGCAGCAACAGATGACATTCCATTTATCGAACAATCAATAAATGAACGCAATTTGATTCGCCTAATTTCCCAGTTCGCCACTGGCAGTGGTGAACGTTTAGATGATATTGGCAAGTCCGTATCAAGGCCAAAAAGAATACGCATAGCAGCAATCACCGACTGATTGACAGCTAAGAGTTTCTGGCCACCATAGGAAAGTAGAGCGCCCCAGGAAGCTACAACTACACCATTGCACTCATCACCCTGAAAAATTTAGCCTATAAGAATGTAATAAAAAAGATTAGCCAATTTTAACTACGGATGGGACAATTCTAAGATAACCAAATCAAACCTTGTCTCTAACAAAATGCAAATGATCTTGCCTTTAATGAAATATATTCTCGACTGCAGTATTAAGCGACTAGAGCTACTCGTCGTGATTATTTCCTATATAAAGTTTTTTATAAAGATACATAGGAATATCTCTATTTCAGCAGTAGTTCAGTAGAAGTGAACTTCACTCATTAACAAAAAACATGATGGTAAAAAGGCTTGAATAAATGGCACTATGTTCCTTTTAATAACAAGACACAAAACTGTATTAGATGTGTTGCAGTCAGCAAAACGTCTAAATACGAATTGTAACAAAATTTGGATGAAAAAAAATACAGGATAAGAAATTTATACCATATAATCAAGAAGAATAATTGGCTGAGGGGCATCCAATACTACTAACTTCATAACTGGAGCAGAAGACTCAACGGTGCTGGTCTCTTGTTCGATCTATAATAGCAGTATTGATAATATATTGAAAAATACTCATGGGATCAAAAGAATTTCTAGCAATTATGGAAATTGAAAAGATTTCTTAGATTTGCGAATAACTTTTCGCTTTTGATAAAGTAGTGAAATTTCTTACGGCAGTAACTATTTGTGATATGTCATCCATCTGAATAGTATTTCTTTCTTGCACATCTTTTTTCAGCCATGCGGTCAAGTCAAAATCCCAGAGATGCTCTGAACTGATAATCAGATCTGACACATCAGCCAGTTTTGTAGCGAATCGACGTGTATGCAAAATAATATTTTCTGGTGAATAATATTCGCTACTCTCGTTATAACCAGCGTGTAAAAATATTACTTGCACAATATACCGAGCACTTAGAGCGACTGAATCCCAAATCAAACGTTTCTATAGAAATGACACAAGAAAACATGAAAAAAAAAAATTAAAATTCGTGTCAAAAAAAATTTAAGGAAACTACATTTATAACGAATATACAATAACCGTTCAGCTGGTCTAATATTTCTTTATATTTCTCAAATTAAAATGTGACAAAGCAGCATCTATTTTCTACGGAAATTTAGAATTCAATTCAAATTTGAAAGAGCTGAAATCATGCATCATACAAAAATCAACCTGCTGACTTGATGATAAGGTAACAATTTCTGCCGGTTGTATTCGTTGTCTTAAATCACGTCTTACAATCGTTGAAAGATGGTTAATATCCAAAAGAACATCTGTTATTGCTGCAAACATACGTTGCGCAAGCTTCGACTCGTCCTCACAGTTTAATATAAACGTCCATAGATCATCGAAATAAGTTGTATAGCCGGAATAGGGCCATATCGTCTCATTAATTATTGCAACATGCACTCCAAACAAATTAGACTTCTCCGTATTAGTTTTTGAATTGAATTGCAAACCATCCTAAACAAAATAAATAGCCTAAAAGACTCATGAAGTTTAAAGCGACGAATACATGTTAAAAGGTGAAAATAAAAACATGAAAATCAAGATAAGCCATACATCATAGTTCAATTTAAATATGAGGCGTAGTCGATCGATTTCTGGAAGCTCAGAAAGTTCATTCATAAGTAGAGTAATTGCACGATCAACATGGGATTTCATAGATGAATGTGAACTAGTTATTGATATATACACCTGTATTACAATAAATTAACGCTTTTGAGAATAATCTTCAATCAACTTGTGTCAATTTTACTGGATAAAAAAATTTTCGAAAAAAAATTCTGCAGTGAACCTGGTATCAAAATTTACAAAGAGATGGGAAACATAAGCTTTGAGAAACATACTGGCAAAGTGATCTGCTGATCAGAAGAAAAAGTATGAAATGGTACTCGATACGTTGAAGTTGTTTGCCACCATAACGGTAAGCCAAATATGAGCATAATAACGATGAATGCAAATGCAGAAATCCTTCGGGAAGGTAATTCTGCGCGTTCTGCCGCATTAAGCACCAAAACCTAAGTATTCTATAGTAATCAAAATTTGACAAACCTTGCGTATTAAATAGTTATATAATTTTCTCGCCAATATAAAAGCAAGAAATTTGTAACCAGTAAAATGATTGTACCCTTTTAGTCCGCTCTTCATTTTTTTCTTGATTTAAATTATGTACTGGATAAACATCAATACCACTAGTGCTCATAATGTTGTCTGCTATTTGCAAATGCGGAATTTAAATAGCCGCTATATCAAGCTTGCAAATCGTATTATGACCCTGAAAACAACACCTCAAAAGTGAGATACAAATGATGAAATTAAGATAATGGAACTTGCATAGTAATCATTTGAATCGAGCAAAAAAACCGATTCGTGAAAACAATTAATTTATTTTAATTTTGCTGCACAGACACCAAACAATGGGAATAACTTTTAATATAATATTCAGAGATTTACAAAAAACGGATTTTTCAAGTGAACCACTTCTGACAAACGAAGTTCTGATTTTAAGGACTAGATTTTATGAAAATAGAATGGTTGGAAAATAAATGTTCTGTCTTCTTCCGCTTGTATTTTCTCATTTTTTAAGTGATGTTCTCAAACATGACTTTTCTTTCGTTCTTAAGTACCCTGAATTGTGGTCTTATGCCACGCATTTCTAATTTATTTATAATGCATAGATTTTATCAGAAGCGACAATTCCTTAAAATGAAGTCATAAGGTCACCAATGAATTAAGTAGCTCTTATTTTAGAATCTGCTTTCCAGCCAGATACCCTAGATTCTATTTAAATAACATCTACTTAATTTACTGATAATCTTCATTAACTCGTTCTTTTTGAATAATGTGTAGCAGTATATCTCCTATTCGTTTGAAGTTTTTTGACATAAGTCCGTAGTACCTCAAGTTATTAACTGTTTCCATTCGAATCATCGATCGAAGTGTAGGAGTCTTTTCTTGGAAAGAATAATACATGGGCTAAAACCAATTCAGTCGAAACACTGTATTCTTGCATGAAAAGTGACCGCTTACTGCGACTCCATCCTGATCCAGATACGTTTGCTAACCCATGATTAATATCATCCCCAAAAGCCAATATTCAAGCTTTTAAGATCGTTTACTTTTTAACGAAGGATAACAAGTTTTTCGAAGATATACCAGAAATATAAAAGTACTGGTTTTTTTGAATGATGGATATCTGAGATTTGTTTAGATTAAACACAGCCAGATTTATTGAAAGGTAGTGTTAAAACAAAAACATTATATATCTATGTATATATAAGTATAACAGCATACGATGGCAGAACAAATTATAAATGTAAAAAAATCTGTAGTAATTTGACAAGACGTCCTGTTTGCATACATGAAAGAATCTGTGGTGAACAGCACGTGATTAATAATAAATATATCAAAGCAAATCAACTCCAAATATCGAAAAGTGTGAACAAATTCTTCATTTATATAAGAAATACTTGAAATCGAATGAATCAAGCAAATAACAAAATTCAACAGAACCTAGGTTAGAAACTAAAATCGAATCTCAAATATGTTCCATCTGTTCCGACTTTAACTACCTTTGCACAGTTTTCTAAGGAGAAGTTATCTAAAAAGTAATACCCATAAAATACAGTAAGAAATCACTTGATATATGCATTTTTACAAGTATGGAATGTTGAACTAATCTGATGTCACTGACAATCCTGATGCAGGAAAGATTTTGTTAACCAAGATCTAATAAATCTTCTGTATGACAAATAAGATCAATGATGATCCCAGGTATAAATGTCTTGGATTATGCTACCAAGCGAACTTTTTTTTTTTAAACAGATTGCACAAATTTACCAAATATGGAAACCGTTAGGAATGAAAGATAAAGAAAGCTATCAGATTTAGGAACAAACAAAACAAAGATTCAGTGTTAAAGACAGCGCTGTTGGCAAAAATTAATAAACAAATCAAGCACTGATAAACATTAACAGTATCATTTTGTCAGGAATTTATGACAAATCACAACCATTAAAATATTTTTGGACACTTCATTTCAAATACATTATCAGCTTTATCCGCCTTCAATTTCATCTACCGGTATACCACCTTGCACGCTGTGCAAAGATATCGCTACGAAGGTTTTGAGCAAATAGTATGCCCAGAATCTAAAGAGAAGGACCTTATAAGATCCGATTAAAAATATTCAAAACAACGAACATTATAAGCAAAAAAAGACATCAAGATTTTGTCTCCAGATCTGATCAAACAGTGTAATAAATTTGTACTATTCATATGCAGACAATGAATATAAATCTCCCGAAAAGAATTTGTTACAGCTAACAAATTATTTAATTTCATTTCCCCATCACTGAAAAATTCTGAAAAAAAAAAAATACACAAAACTTACTTGAATTACAGCAACAAGAATTACTGCAATAGCGACATAAGTCATATTCTGTGACAAATAATTTTCAATTTTGGGTGTACATCCTTCACTGTGTATCGTATCACTCAAACCCTGCATCAATATATATCAAAATTTAAAAACTACACTAATTCGCAGCTACTTCTGACACTGATTCTATAAAATCAGTTAGTTATTGGAAATTTCATTCATTGCGTATTTACATAAGTATCATTACATTAATGGCAAAAATTTTTGTATACTTAAGAATTCAAAAGAGACGAGAAACTACCTCTTTAAAAAGTCTAGCACCATGGCCACAAAAGAAATTAATGGGACCGCCATCCATACCACGCATTTTTTTACAGCACGAATATGGCACGCCACCAGCTTCAGGTGACGAAAACTGCTGTGATGATTTATTGAAATATATATTCATATCCCAATCATTTGGTGACCTCATACCACAACACTTAAAATAGATTTGCACCCAGTCAATGAGCGCTTGCAGATCTGGATCATCCCGGTACATTATCACCTAAAATTTACTAGGAGAAATTAATGGTTCGACAAACCAGTACTTCTATATCTAAAAAGAACGTTTAAAACATTCTCTAACTGAAACTAGAATATTCATGTAGTTCACATAGCATTCGTGTAAATATTCATTAAATTATATTCAAATTCTTGCATGGTTCACAGATCAATGCTAGCTTCTGTTCCAATAAAAAAGTTGATAGATTACAGTGGGGCGAAATGAATGTAATACTGTGCATGAAATCTGTTACCACGCCTTACGAATTTCTCTTATCAAGTTAAAAGAACTGGAAAGACACAACAGGAATAGTGAGCATAATAGGTAAAAAGAACTTGAATAATTGCCTCCCAATAACAAACAGATTATAAAGCTATTAAAATATAGATTTTACAAACTTACTTCCCTTAGCTACAACACAGTTCGAAGCCATGGCTGACGTTATAATAATTAAGCACAAAAGTACAAACAAATGCACTAAAGATACCGTGTCATCCAATCTAGTAAAAAATTCTTGGGTGATCCAGTCCTTAGAAGCGAATATTAGAACAACTAAAGCCATCTCAGCTAATAAAAGAAGACCAATAATTGTTGAATATAAAGCCAAAAAACATGTATTTTCTCTTAAGGCACCAACACAACCACTGAAGCCGATCAAGA
This sequence comes from Onchocerca flexuosa, assembly GCA_002249935.1. NCBI lineage: Eukaryota > Metazoa > Nematoda > Chromadorea > Rhabditida > Onchocercidae > Onchocerca > Onchocerca flexuosa. Next base: position 232,518 of record KZ270031.1, read on the forward strand.
ATATGAGACCACCTGAAACATTTTAAATTTTGCATACAAGCTATTTAATCATTGCATAATTGAAATGAAGACTTCAGGGATCGATAAACATTTTTACCAGTTATGACGCAAATGCATGATGCTTCTATGATTTTTTGTTTTAATTTTGAAAGAGTTCTGGCAAATAGTTCCGGTGTTCAAATATATAATAAATTCCTATGTCGGAAATTAAACAAAATAGGCTTATTTTTCAGCATCCAGATGGGAAAAAAGAAAAGACTGGACCTCAAGCCTCTGAAGGATTTCGATTCCGAAATTAAAGTTTGCGGAATGGTAATAGAAAACCTAAAATAATATGTTGATTATACCTCAAAGAAAAATTATTTCTTACCAGCAAAAATAAGAAATATTGCTGGATCAAGATAAAATTTTGATGCTTTGTTCAGATGAGAATAAGCACTGTTCTTCTCAAAATGAGCCCAAACACCAACTGCGAGAAGTGCAAAGCCAATGATCCAGAATAAAACGTTAAACCCAAAAATTGTGTATTTGACACAACAACTGATTTCAGAGGTATTATAATGTTGAACAAGCATTAACTGCAAATAATGACAAACATATTAAATCATTTTCTTCGTATCCAGACAGAACCTCGATGAATCCTTGCGTAAAATAACTTAAAATGTATCTGAAGAATTACAGCGTAATAACTCTTTTGAACATTTCTTTATCAGGAGAAATTACAATAACAATTCTTGCCATAAGTTTCTCTCCACACCACTCAATTTTCAATACAAAAATGTTAGGAACGAACTTGCTGACGACTCATCATTGTGCCTGAATGAAGATGATGTGCGTTTACATTGAATGGCCGACTTCTGGTTGTTCTTTGTACTGGAGCCATACTATATCAAGTGCAGACTTCGTATCTAGTTCGCCTAAACCCAAAACTGAAAACTCAAGTTAAAATCTGAGAAACTAAGCTGATATGTAAAATGATATCGCTATTAAGAATAAACAATCACCCGCAGATTAATTTACTAATCTCATGGACGATCATCGGAATCTTTTACATATCATATAGTATCAAGAACCTGTACCACAGAAATAAACATATAAGCTTTTGGGTAACAAACAAGAAAGGAATGAAATCCAACTAATGACAACAAAATAACACTTGTATGTGCAACGGTAATATGTTATTCAGAGAATCAGAGATTAAAAATTTATTTTTTTCGAAAGTTGAACAGAAAATAATAATAATGAAAACTGCATTTATTCTTCTTCAGGATTCTTTCAAATATTTGAAGGGTACAGCATCTAAAAAACGACTGTAGAATAAATGCAAAAGATTCATGATACTGACAACAAGAAATATTCACTTTCAGAAAAATAAATTTCTTTTTAAATAATTTGATAATCGCCAGCCGTGTCTGTTGCTTGTGACGAGAACCAGAGATTCGAAAACTTCTGCATCTGATAACCACAGATGCTTTTTGTGGAATAAGTTGATCTTACATTAACCAAAGACGACAATCTACATAAAATCCTCTAAATCTTACCACGCGCACACGTTTGCCCATAGCTTGTGGCGGGAGATTTCTGCAGAATTTTGCTTTCACCGTACCTACATTGCCATGTACTCGAGTTATTCTTCCCCATATTGCACGTACGCGACTTGGCACTTTTCCATGCGCTCCTGTTTTTTTGTGTGCTTTATAAACATATAGGACTCTTTTCCCAACATACCTGAAAATAAGCAAAAAAAAAAAAAAAAAAAAAAATGGGATAATTAGCTGGTGAAATGAGCTAAAATCCAATACCAAATATTTAAGGTCCGCTTCTAACTACGGATCCTGCAAAGTCTTACCGATTTCATACGAAACTTCATAAAAACGAAGCATACTAAGCAAACCGAGACATTTAAAGCATTTCCATCAAATCAAGTAAGTAACAAAAAAATACGAAATCATGACAAAACAAAAAAACAACAAAAGTCCTATCATTCGGTAAAAGATTTTCCGATGCAGAAGCAACTGCATTTAGTGCCTAGGTTTCAATCCCTATATTTTCCGCAGTGCAAAAGAATACCCAAGTTGGCTTCACGGAATGTATGAATAGATAATACAATAAACTTATAAAATAAAAATATTGTGGGTGCAATGAAAAACGTACCACTGAGCATCCTGTTTGTTATAAACTCCATCTAGTTTCAGAAGTGATGTATGCTCATGTTGATTTCGCTGCGAACGTTTGTAACCAGCAAATATTGCTTTCACATATAATCTATAATAAAATCATAAAAATTACAAAAATGTCAAAGTTAGTTCGCTGCTTGATGCAATTCATAATTAAATGAGATAATGCTTCATATTTCTTATATGGCATCAATGATTCATGAACACCTGCATCAATTTCACGAACAGACTATCTTAGGAATAGTAAATTCAATAGCACTGAGCTCCAGCTGTCAGTCGTAATAAGAAAAATGCTATGACAAATACAGCATGCGTCAAAGGGACCTAGTTTAAAGTGACAAAAATCACCCATGAAACAAATTTTAAAATACTTTATTAGGAGAAATAAGAAGAATACCTGCCGGCAGGCTTCGGTCCCTGCTGTCTCACTGTTTGACCTTCGTTCATTCTCCTTTTAAAAATTCCAGTCACACCACGCTTTAATGAAATTTAAAATATATCAATTTTTTAAATACATGACACATCAAAGCAGATCTATAAAGCGATAACAAAGCCATACCGGTCACTACCTCCCAATACAACCCCTCCACTGATATCTCCGAATACAACCAACTTGTTCCTCATTGAACCTCTGAACGTGGACGGAGACAATGGCTAGCAGTGAAATACCGACTGACCACGTTCCGGGCCAGGAAAATGCTTGCCATGCACAAGACCTCTTGTGAAATGCAATGCCTTCTTCTACAGTTCGATATAACCCGTGACTCTGAGCATTCTCCTCATTAACCCATCGAGCGCACAAATTTCAGCTCATCAAAACGGTACGATTAATTTCACAATGACTACCTTTGTAGCACACTCTTATATTACGCATTAGTAGCCGACTTGAAGAATGGGAGAAGTTTCGATGAGAGAGGATTTTGCAGAGTTTTCTGAAGTTGGGGACTCCAAGCATTACTGGACCATAGCACACATGAGACATCGTGGGATTTTTCCGTTGTTTTGGTCATTTGAATTCATTTCTCGAGATTTATTAAGCGAAAGAAAGTATAACATAAACGAGTTGTGAACAGAATTTTTGGAATCATCGAGTGATGTCGATGTTAGCAAATTTTTTGCCGAGTTTGGACAAGAATTCTCATGATGCTCATTATTTTCCAAGCAATTTTTAATGATGATAACAACCAAGTTAATAGTTGATAAAGCAAATCATTAAAAGAACATGGCCCGTTAATTCTACTGTGATTGAATAGGACATATTTTCTTCTGCGGTAAAGTACTTTAATTCCGAGGTATCGTTGTTTCTTCTTTCAGCTGAATTATTTGAGTCACATGTGTCCTATGAATATTCTAATTAATAAGAGAAGTACTCATTTACCGATTTTACTTCTCTTTTTTCTGACTTATTCGACCGAGATATTATTGTTAATTATGAATTTGTTATTCCTATATTTTGAAACTGAGTAACCCCGAACCGTTTATTCTGCATGATTCTCTTCTACTGTTGACAGGGAAGCGTTAAAGAAATGGGATTGTTGAGCTACCTTCAACATAGAAAAGCATGATTTGCAATAACCAAAGGCTCAAAATTTATAGGAATAAAGAATTCCTTTTGAAATTGAGCAATGTACTGGACAAATGCTCTAAACTATCGTTTATGTTTATCCCGGAAATCCCTGCAGACTACCATATTCTGGGCTTGTAATTTTCACGACATTTAAAATGTAGGCCGGATACGAACTCACAATAAGGCCTGTTTAGATGCAATTCATAGCCAAAGTTCAAAAATTCAACAACTGGCCAATCAACGCACACAAAATATCATCTTCACTGCCATCAATATACACTCCGACTAAATGCGTGTGTATCGTTTCATACACACGAAATCAGTTCCGGTTTCGAAAATCAAGAGCAAGCTTTAGCAGAATGGAACTGCCTGGTAATGCTGTCTCAGAACAGCCTTAATTACAATCATTCTGCCTTTCATTTATTTGCATTTTGCAACAAACATCCGTTGCTCTTTCCCTTTCCTATTTCCTTCCATTTCCTTTGCTTTTTTTTTACCGATCGACGATGCACATAAAACTTGTTTTCGATGTGAGTTAGTTTCTACATTACTGTCGGACTGCAACACATCTATTAATAATTCGTACCATTTCTTCCTCACCTTTTAATACATTCGAAGAGTCAAGATAAGGACTGCAGAAGATGAATACTTTACGTGGCACATAATTATAAAATTATTTGACATTCTTTGATAACGATGTAAGTACAATTATTCATTTTTACCCTAAATTTTTGGAAATCAACCACTTACTGTGATTTCTAAGTTATCACCCCATTATTTCGGTATTCCATAAAGATGCCGACCATAATAACCGTAATAAGAGAGATTAAATGAAAGTTTAGTGGAGTTGTTGAAATCAAAAACTCATGAATAAATGTTGAAATTTTCACTAAACAGTGTGACTGCTAAGTGAGTTAAAAATATCGACAAATGTAATATGGCATTTAGTATCCGTTTTGACCAATAAACAACATAAACAGCCAATAATTTACTACAAGTTATTGCAAGAATGGTAGCGTTTATCACTGGATAAGTTGTTTTACTTATTTATAGAAAGAAAAACTTCACAGTACTTATGAGCTCCATAAATTTTTCTAATTTCCCAGTTGTGCTACAAAATTTTAAATTGTACTGACGAAAGCAGTGTTACCGACAGTGTAATTTAATAGGTTCTGGTTATATATCCATTACAAACACATTTCTTTCAATATTTATAATCTTTTTTTTTTTTTTTTTTTTTTTGCTTCAAATTTTGTTTACCATATTTAACAAAATTTGCTTGAGTTCTGATTAGTACTAAAAGTGCTATTGATTGCTTTATTGAATTATCTGCTTTACAGAAATATTGTAAATTTTGTACTGCTTCTCCTAAAACTAAATTTAAAACTACTTGTTATAACAAATAATATATTCATTTCAAAATTTATCATCTTCTGTGATTTATATACTTGCGAATTTGCGAAAAGTAAGTTAAGTAAAGCAAATTTTTCGGTACTAATTATAGGACATCCCTGATCGTGTGGCAAAAGTATCTACAGTAGAGTGTGGGGATAGATATCTGGCTAATAAGTTGAGCTGTAGTAGTCGTCGTTGTCTTTGCCAGCTTCTGCATTTGTTTCCAGAACAGTGAATCCCATGAGTGTATCAACGAACTAACATAGACAGAAAATGTGACCGCTGGGATCATTTCGCAGTGTAGCACCGCATTTCAATTTTCGAAGCACCAAAAATTGCCGAGAACCTCATTCAAATCTGTCATTGAAGATGAAAAGTAACCATGCACGCGGACAGACACAGACTGATAAGCCTATATGCATTTTTCCTGAGAAGCGTACTGAATTCAATTGCCAGCTTCCAAACCAAATCGTCAATCCATCAAATACATCAGTTTACTTTTACTTTCGAATATTTAAGAACTATTCCCAGTGGATCACAGGAACCAAAACAATTGAAATGAATTTTCGAATGTAGAAAGGCTCAAAAGTTCCAAAATGCTCATATTCTTTATAATTTCTTAGTATATTACACTTTAACTTGAATTACTCGTCAGTTTGGAACAAAGAAAGATGAGCCTAATCTGCAATGCAAACTACATTAATTGCTGAAGTTGATAATTTATATGCAAATAGCTCAAAGTTTCTGAATTCAAATATTTATATTGGATCCACTTTTTTTGTTCAGTACTCCCATCTTATCGAGATACAGTTAAACTTCCGATTGTTCTTAAACATCCTGTACAGTGTATTGAAATTTGAAGTGTACTGGTTCAGCACTTGAAGTTATATTATTTTTACTGATAGAAAGTACAATTCACTTTCATAAGCAATATGCATTCAGGTAATATAACGTTTGTTTGTGTATAATTAACTTGTTCGATCCATTTCTGGATTATGGTCTAGAACTTCATCACCTTTTTGATCATGAAACTAGAGTTAACTTCATATAGATGCCCTTGAATCCAATGATCCGATATTACTACTCTCTTACTGTTGCATATGTCTTGATGTATGACGTCAGATTCGTTTTCAAAACGAAAGGTATGACTGAATAAACATTCTATTTGAGGTAAAATACAATATTAAGAATTTGCTGTCATAACCCAATATTTTTTCAAAATAATAGAGAATAAGTGATGCAAAAAATGGATTGATATGGATGGATTCTAAGTTTATTTCAAGTGCTATAATGAAACATATAAGGCAATTATTTGCGTGAATGAATCTGTCGTAATGGAAGAAGAATTGTTCAGTTTAGATTTTCTTTACCGCTAATGTCTAGGTTACAGCCAGTTGTTTCCTGCCTCATATGTCAATTTTGCATATATTTATTCCGACCTGCTAATTTGGCACACCTACACATACACACATTCCATCAAATCGTTTCGTTCTACTACACGCACTGTTATGTGCATGAATCTGCTGTTGAGTATGGGCAGATTATCCACCAAAAAGCAATGATTCACTATTTGATAAAATAGATGATAAGAAGCGTGGTAAAACTCGAATTCCTCCTTCCTATTCTAAGCCATCCTCCAATTCCAACACAAAACTATTATATAAGATAGAATAAGTCGCATTTGCACATTCCCCTAATTTGATGCATTAATTTGTGTCATTTTCAACTATGAAACGCATCAATCTGATAATTATGGTTTGTGGTCACATATTCGCCTAAGCTTTCAAAACAAGCCAATTGTCTCCTATTGATTTTGTATTTGAAAACTTCAACAGAGAATACTCCGGAAATATTACTATTCACAACAGTTTACGCAGAACTGAATCTAATCACAACGCATTGACTGATTTGTTCTTTTAATGTGATTCCAAATCTCACCATAATTTTCAAGTTCAAGTCTAGAATTTCTGACGAAAGCCCGACTTTTTAAATGAGTTGTTTATTAAAGGCAACAATAATAATGATTTATGAGTCCAAGATGTACTATCACCCATCTTCTTCTCAATGAAAAAGTTGTTAGAAACATGATTCATTGAAATAATGCGATTTTTGGAAAACTAAGTGATGAAGAAATCCTTGGTGCAGTGCTACTCAAACTAGGTTTCTGAGTTTTAGACATTACAGAACAAATTTATATGATTGCCATAATATTTATTAGTCCAACATTTAGTCAATACGATAAGAACATTCTACTGATAGCAAGAATTTAGTAACAAATCAGGTATATTTCCTTTTTTTTCAAGACTTAGGACTTTTAAAGCATTTCGAGATGTTAAACTCCCCTTACATTAGATTCCATAATAAAAATTCTCCTTGGTTCCAACTTTATCTTTTTTCGAATTCATAATTTTAACGAATATTCATTATTGAAACATATAATAGATAATGAGATGTCCAATTTTAAATCGAAGGGAAAACAAGCCAATATCTACTTATTACAAATGCTACGGAGATTATGGATTGAATGCACGCTGCTGTTTGTACAAAATCTTCAAAAAAGAATAAACTTTTTTGCAATATACTTTATAAAATTCATAAGAGTGACTTTCTTACTAGCTTTTTAAATCTAGTCTGATGACAGAAAATTTGGAGAAAAACGATTGTTCTGTTTTTTCAAAAATATAATTCTGATGGAATTTATCGCAAGCTGTTAATCTTTCTTTATTTTTGAAAAAATCATTCCTCAGAAATTTACATTTTTTTTTTATCAAGAACAAAGTAAAATATATTGTAACGGATTTTAGGACCGTTTATATTTGCTGCTTTTTATTATTTCACACTTTCGTGATGCTTGCTTTCTTATTCGTCTATACCATATAGGCATTTCGATTCATTTTTTACAGAACTGGAAAATGATAATAGTCAGTGCTTTGTAATGTATAAAAGAAGGGTAGGAATAGAACTGATTTCACGTGAAAACATGACTAAAAACATTTTTGCTCGTTATGCTGATCATAGTTTGTGATAAGATTCCTTTAATTGATTAAAATATATTTTAAATCGAGGAAACTCCAAATATATAAGACAAATTTGCAAGCTTGCCACATTGATGATGCTAAGAGAAACGTGGTATCGCGAAAGCAAGTAGATTTATCAGAAAATGATTTAACAAAGGATGACAGGAAAATTTTGCATCAATGTAAATTAAAAATTTCGATTTCGAAAACTAAATTTGATATATCTGTCGTTAACGTGAAGCCAAAGCTTTTATTTAAATAACTGTTCCGAAAAGTAGTTCAATAAATTTGGACAATTATGCACAATTAATTTCAATGCTTTTTCCATGAAAGAAGATATCGAAAAATATTGTTCGTGGTTCAGTTTTTCGTTAGATACAACATGAAAGTCCATCACCGTAACTGGAAGAGGGGTGTTCAACGTAATAAGTTCGACCTTGACCAGCATGGATACTGAATGGTTGAATAAGAGAATTAAACCAGATAGGTACAATGAAAGTGAGCAAAATGACGGTGCAAATTTTGCAACAAATAGTGGTAAGTAGATGGATGGATGGATAGTCAACGAATTCATTGGCATTCATGTTTCACTTGATCGGATATCTCGAGATTAGACTTCACCGGGTACTTAATTCTTGCCATAGGCGGATATACATAACATTCAATGGCGAATTTAGAAAAGAGCTTGAAATGACGACCATGACAATTACTTATTTTATAATTAGAAGCATTCAATCATTTTCTTCTATCAAAGGATAAATTTTTCGAAATCGAAAGAGTCAACGAATAAAGAATGGTTTTTGAAAGAACCATTTCTTCATAATTTTATTTCATAAAAGCGTGCGCATTCATTGTTTAATATCTACAATGCGTATATTAAAAATGTAATCCTGATTTGTTATGTATTAATCAATAGAAACTGCTGATAAAAAACTGCAACACATCGTAAAGTGGCAATACTTGGCACAATCCTGGCTTAGTATGCTAATTGAACTTCTGTGAGACTGAATCGTGTCTATCAATATCACCTGATGGAAGCTTATTAAATTGATTGCTATAAATGAATTCCATGGAAATTAAATCAGAAATTGGCAACCGCGCCCGACATTATTATTTTTTGGAATGAATGGACGAACCAGTAGTTGTTATTAGCGTGATTATCAAAATTAATATTATATATTTAAAGAACTAATACTCAGCAATAACCTCTCTCATAAATCACTTAACTTTCATGAATAATCAATTCTATTCATAGATGGAAGCTTTCGTAATTTTGAAATTTACGCTGTTCTCGCCACATGTCGCCTTTCTCTTTACCATCTTAATCGATATTGTTATTTCTCCTAATTGTTTAAATAATGGTCGATTATCTTCCTATTAATCACTGAGGCAATAGATTCCATAAAAGAGGGCTTATAATAAGGAATTTTCAAATAATATAATATTCTATGGAATTAGATTTGGACTTTGCACTAGAACGATTTTTTTGTTCATATCTTTTAGCTTGGAGTGGGAAAAAATTTCCGGAAAAAATTTTTATAATACTCTTCCAAGTAGTAAAAGTCTGAAAATTTCAAAATTTTATGCAGCACAAATGTTTGGTAAGAAGTGAGCAGACTGACATCTTGCTTTTTGGTGACTCAGGTCAAAAAAAAAAAAAAAAAGGCTGCGCAAAAATGAGCTCTTTATCATTCTAGTCGTGTGATATTTGTTGTTTTGTACGGTTAAATGGCTGTTCCAATAAGTGTTCCGTCAAATATGCTTAAACAAGCACAGACAGGACATCGAGACTTTACTCATTTTTTATGCTTATAATTTGCTGTATTTTGGTATTGTTAATAGGCATGTAAAGTGATAGATGAATGCGCATGTGTACTATGCTCATTTTTCAACTTCGTGTAACCCAAATGCAAAAACAGAGTGCGACAAGAAGGCAAGTCTCCAAATGCTTCAGCTAACGCTGTTTTTTAAATTATTAAGTCATAGACTCCGAAAAATGTATCGGACATTTTTCGGAGAAAAAATGTCCGATACTAAGTTTTGATGTTGATAGAATTATTAACTAGTCTAAATCAATTTAATGAAGTTCACCTCATTAGCTTATTAAGAATTTTTTAAAAACAGTCGGTATTATAATGAGTTTTTATGATTAATTTAGCATCAACAAAACCAAAACAACTTGACACTTGAAGAAGAGTTTTCCTGAACATAAAGACTACAGATAGCGATTTATAACTAGAATAGAATCCATTCAAGAATTTGAGCAAAATCTTGATAATTAAAATGGTGAATGTGCTCCAATAGGAGAAACAATAGGGAAAATAGCGATAAAAGTGGAAAAATTTTCAAGTTTCATTTCAAGTATGATTATTTCCTCATGCTGAAAAAGTAAGATACCTAAGAAAAAAAAATTCTTTGCAACTTTTCATTTTTTTTTTTTTTTTCATAAGTATGCTGCTTTCTCAATATGAAGGAATAATCGTAGTTGAGATGAAAAATGGAGCAGATATAATCTTTGCTTTGCATATTTTTTTTATAAAAAACATTTTTGCATCGAAAATTATTGTCAAAAGTTAGTTATAGAATTATAACTAGTAAACAAATTTGCATTTGTAATATTGATTTTGATTCCATGGACTGTCTTCAGCAAAAGAAACTAGCGCTTAATTTGGAACAACCTATGAATCTTAGAGGAAGTGAATGGAGATATTTGGATTTTAATATGTTTCACTCTTGAAATAATTGCTTTGCTGTCAAAAATCCCAAATATTTCAAGGGAAAATTCCTGGATGAAATTTAAAAATTTATTGTGTTCTAGCAATATTCGAATGTTGGCTAGATTAATCCAATTTCTCAATTGAGCTAAATTTGATTTTCATGTGAAAATATTGGGAAAATGACAAGGAAGGGTCAGGATGTAGAAGAAGCGTTGGATTCATGATAGATTAAGATAAGCGGTGAGTATGTAGTATTTTCTCTTTAGTTACTGTGGATTAGGAAGAGGAAGGTACAATGGATCATTTGAAGTGACAGTCAAAAATACGGCACTACGGGCACACAGAATGAAGCACCAAAGACTATGAAATAGATCCATTTGAATATTTAATGAGAAAAATCAGCAAATGGAAATGATAATCGCCAATTCCAACAAATAGCAGCTTTCTTCAAATCGTTTTGGATTGGTAGTTGTTTTGCTTTGAAACTTTGTTGTATTTCGATGATCTCCTTCTTCACGGTAAGTCATGCAATCATTCTGTAAGGTTTAACATGGCGTTTTCAGAATCATATTATAGGATCATTTACTCTGTATATTTTACAGCAATGAAAATGGTAATTATCCAAGAAATAGTTGCTTGCCCCTACTTTTCTTGTTGGTAAAGTGAAACAAATATCGGTAATCTTCCTGATTCCTCAAGTTCTTTAAATTCAGTTTGAGATATCTGAAAATTGCTGTCCGATCCGTTGCGCATTTTCATAGCTGAAATATTTGGGTTGATGTGATCATTGTCCACTGAGGAATGAACTCATTGCAATGAAACACTGGTAAAAGTCATTTGTTGGTCATAATTTTAAACCGGTAATGTAAAATTTTGAAAAGAAAACCGTTTTTACATGTTTAGAATTTGGAAACATAAAAGGGAGCCATTGAAATAACCACCGTATTATATTAATGGTGACACACCACAGACCATTGGAAACCAGTTACCTTTAGCGACTACCGTATGCCGCCATTCACCTGTCGTTAGCGTCTTTTGGTTGCTTGCTTAGTTCATGTGACATTTTTATACTTTGTCCTAAGTATATACTTGGACCATTTAAGGTGAAAAAGTGAGAAAATATATAACAGTAATGAAAAGAGGTGTCCGTTTTTTATTCAGTTCTAAAGTTGGTTGAAATAATATAGTTTTTGAATTGAGCGAATTTGCATCATTCGGTCACGAGAGCCAGGGATAGTGACTGCTCTTTTGAGAGATCATGGATTCTACACAGAACAATTTATTGATGAATGGAATAGGAGAACTATTTATTTTTGAACTTGGGCTATTACATTTCCAATGCATGATGATGAGTCATGAAATGCTTTCAGCGTCCTCTGCTCATATTTTTTCCCTCAGAAAAGTGTTTCTAAAGTATTAGTTCAAGCTTAAAATTTCAGCAGTTACCATATGCATCATTTCACACAAGCATAATAAATGCTATTACTTATAAAAGCATTATAAATGCATTATAAATGCTTTTGTGCTCGTACGGTCTGTTTGAGAGGCCTGCTTGCACCGATGCTATTCCTTAAATAGATTTAACAAGCTAATTTTTGCAAAGTTACACATTGCTTTTAATTAATCCATCTCATTTGCAGAAGTGAATGTATTTGTGGATGGAATAGAAAAGGAGTGCTGGATATTACATATGTTAGTGTCAATTTACTGTACACAGTAAGATGATGTGGAGCAGGAAGGGAAGAATGGACATGTGTCATCACTATGCATGCATATATGCACGTCACGCCAGGTCACGCCACGCCACACTATTATTAAGGCACAGAATTTAATAAAAAACTAGTATCGACAGCAGCAGCAGCAGCAGCAGCAGCAGCAATCCACATGTAAGTAAGCATGCAAAGCGCGTATTGGCAGAGGATCCTGCCGATGCTAACTTATTTGGCGCAGGTGTCCATAAAAATGAGCTGATATAAGGGTAGGTATTGATTGGTTGAAGATGCGTTTAATCAAGTGATGTCGGAAGGCCGAAGAGTTCCCATATCAAAGCAATGATAGGATGATAAGATTTGAGACGTGGCACATGTATGTGTGTGTAGGTATGCGTGTGTATGCACGTGATGGATGGATGATTGTATAGTTCAGCTGGCCTATGACTCATTAGAGTTGTTGTTCCTGAGGCTTCTAATTCAAAATAAGCAGACCGTAGTTGGGACAGCTTTATTGCAGCCAGTAAGGTGCCCAGCATTTCGAATTCAGAACTGAGAATGAATGAATGGATAGATACATCATAGACTTCCTGGAGACAGCATAGCACTGCATCCACAGCATTTCTTCATCGCTTACTTTCACAATTATTTCACCTGCAGTACTACTGCACATGCACTCCATCCAATGCATGTCATAATCATTTTGTCCAAAAATAAAAAAGTGAACTCGATCATGACACTTATTGTTCCGACTCATCACCACTGTAGAAGAGATAATGCTATAGAATAAGTAAGTGGTAGTAAAACTAGTAGCGATTCGTGACAATTGCTTGCAAAGGTATGAAAGGCTACTGTTGGATGAGTTCGTTTTGAGCATTTTTTCCTTCTTATCCATCGTATATCACTGCAGCAGAACCACGTCCACAAACGTAACAACGAAATAATGGAATACATTTGCAAAACTGTCAGATAAACTACTCAATCACCAGCTACTACCGAAATCCACTGACAAATGACCATCTCACATCACTTCGCCCAAATCGCCATCCTAATTTTTTCTGTAATTACATCCAGCAGATATAGAACTAATCCATTTGCTTTCTTTTAGTCATCTGCCTTCTCAATTTCCTTTCCATGCTTCAAGCAGCCTAGCACCTGTAAAAGAGTCCACCCCCTATCCAATTACTAATTTTTTGTTTACACTTTGCTTTCTCTATTTGTTTGTTTACAATCATCCAACACTATCAGAATAAATCATCCAACTGCTGGCAACAATATGTTCGAACCCTCCCTCTCCTTCCATTCTCACATAGTAAACCTGAAATGAATCGATAAGCATCTGCATGGATTATGCTATCTTTAAGACCCTACAGCTTTGACTTAGATAAGAGAAATCTTCGATACTAGCTAAGAATGAAAATTTCGAAAATTGTGCTAAATTGATACATGATATTGAAAGTTTGTACCTGCTTAGCTTGGATACGTCTTGGAATCGGAAGGGGAAAAGATGTATGTCACCATACGTGGACAGTATACAATGCGTTTAGTAAAATGATGTTTATACGTATGTATTGTTTCTCTCTTTCTGCATTACGAAGGTAGAATGATTGCTTGGTATCATATATTGAGAAGAAAATTGCAAGAGCCAGGCCAGACCAGGCCAGATGGGCTGAGGCTGAATGGATCGGAAGTTGGAGATGATGGTGGGAGAGGGAGGAGGAGGAAGAGGAGAAGATGGCATTCTCCATACCCGTGAGCTCCTCAATCGTACCTTAATCAGGGCCAAGGGATGGATGACTGCAAGAAGAGGACGACGACTAGGCGGAGAAAAGGAAGAGGAGAGCATCCTGACCAAAGCTCTATTAAATTGCTCCTTGAATGCGCTTCTCGTCGTTTGTCCATTGTTGATATGTCCAGCTCATTTATGCTGCTACCGCAGCATGCAGTCCTGTTATCTGCAATGCTCATCCCAACATCCATCCATCCATCCATCCATTCGTCTAGGTAAGGCTCAAAGTTTATAATATTAAGATCAGATCGTGTTCACTTAAGTTATTTCCATTTCATTAATTATGTGGCCAATAGGATACAACGATCAGTTTCCTTGCTTCGGAAAAAGTTTATTACTTCGAATTAGCCTGACCTTATCCGCTTTCCTTTATTCTCTTCCTTAATAAAATTATAACATTTCTTATAAATTCTACTTTTCGGATTATTAATTTTCTTTCCGTCCTCTTCAATCCTGTATTTGGATTGTATCAATATTTCGGTAACTTTTTACTTTTAATGATTCATATACAAATTTTAACCATAAATGTTCAATAATCTTCAAACTTTGAATAATATGAAGGTTGGCAAAAAAGAATTTGTTATCTGGAGAATTTTCCCCTTTTATGTACAATGATTATTCGTGAAAGTGATTTGTGATGAAGATATATTTATGAGTTGGAATAGGAAGGTTAACAACTTGAGAAATATCAGAAATGCAAATTTATAATGATTAATGTGTAAAATGTGTAATTAAGTTTATGTTTACTTCCGCTTTTTTTTTGGAGTGGAGTTATGAAGACCGTTTTGATTTAGTTGATGTGGGCTAATTTAGAGCTTAGAATATTGAGAATGGAAGAGTAAAAGACCAGTTAGGATGTTGGAAGCCGTAATCAAAAATTTAGATTTCTTCATTCCTCTGCTAATCGAATTCATTAGTTAAATTCATTTACGGAGAATCTGGCTCAGATATGTTACATGCTCTCATTCTTGCAACAAATTGAAATAGCAACCCAAAGTGGAGGAGAAGCGGAGAGATTAAAAGCTGATAGTTACCGTTTATTCATGCCATGTTGCAGCACAGCAGAAAATTCAATGTATCATTCGATGTAGCTTTTAGCAAAAAATCGAAAACTTTTAAATAAATCCACCATCCATCTGTGCGCATATTCCTGATTCCAGAATGTTAAACCAGTCTGTAACATACCTGATCATCATGGATGTATGTATACCTCTGGTTACATTTAAATCGATTCATGCAATCAAAATTTAATCTTCATTAATTTCTATATTGACATTAAAATGCTAATTGATATTTATTTTCATATATTTTTTGAAATGAAAAAATTTGTTGCAATAGAGGTCTAACGATAGGTTTCGCAGACGCTTTTGAACAAGCAGTATATTTCATCATCTATAATATCGGTTCTAATATGGCTCATCGCATTGAATTAAACAATCCCCTTTTATTTTCTTTTTTTTTCGGGAAAAGATTGCCTTTAAGTTTCTCCCAGAAAGGTTGAGGGATAATATATGTCATAAGATTATCATATTTCTTGTAACATTTGCATTACTTCATTTAATGTTACAAATTTTAGAAATTTATCATTCGCTTCAAGTTTCCCTTCTTGAAAAAGGATCTAATTTGTTTATCCACTCTTTGATGTTTTCTCATGAGAGTTTGCGCGGTCAATAAAACCATCGTGGTAGATGATATCTGGAACCACTTCATTAGTAGCTCGATTAAATGTAGCGCAGTAGCGTTTGATTGAATGTATTACAACTGAAATGTATCTTTATTATTCTAACGTTATTTACAGACTTGAATTCGATTTAAATATGAGTATTTACTCCAAACTTCAGTTTCAAATAGTTGAAATATGAGATTGAAAAGATGACAGGAAACTGTTTGGAGGAGTACTGAACAGTTGATTCATTTATATTGGTGAAGAGATATGAGTTTTCATAGACCAGAAAGGGACACGTGAAAAACTCTTGATTATTTGCCGATGGCAAATTTGGAACCAAAAACCTTATGAAATACGGCGCTGGAGACAGATGTAAAAGTGTTACTTCTTTTTATTCCAGTACTCATACTATAAACTGTGAATTCGTTTTAACCTTTGAACTTTCGACACATTTTCCATTTTCTAAATAAATCAATATACATACATATAAATATACTTGCAACAAACATACGATCAGAAATAGTACTTAACGTATCCCAAAGGTATCATCAGCTTCTTGCCATTCAAATCACACTTTCCATTATTTTTATATATGATTGAGCAAACTTTTCGTTGTATTTGTGAGTCTCAGAATATATCTTCGCCATATATTCCCTTGAGATTTCTTCTCCTCTGTACGTTTCATGTTCTAAACGTTCGTCTTATAAACACCGCTTCAGTTAAAGATTTTGCTTCCTATTCGTTCCACAGTACAACTTGTTTTGAAATGATATTATTCGTCATGCCATGGAAATTTTGAATATTCTACTGGATTAAAGTAATTTTATAGTATCTTCTAGAAACTTGTGTTGCGCTTTTCCTTCATCTTTTCATGCTTAAAATTTGAATCGTTCTCTTGTAGCTATTGCCCTTGATAGATATCAGAGGTTAACCTTTGACTGCTGTTCTGATTTGATGTGAGCAATAAGAAATAGCTTTCAATGTCATCCCTGGGCATACCATTTTATTGCCAATGCTATTCATTAATATACTGGCCACACTCTTCCAACTTTATCATAACTTCCCCTCAACTTACTCTCTCCCCAACAGTGGCTTCAATTGCTTATTTAAATTTCCAGCAGCTTACCTTTCGGCTTCTTTCTTCCAATGGTTCTGTTTCTTTTCGTTTTATGCTCCTAGATTCCTGCAAATGTATCGAACTTTGTTACATAACATTATAAATCTGCTGTGAGACAAACCAATTGGGTGTGGCTAAGCAATTGTAGGTCGAATGTCGGAAATTCATCTCTGCCCCTTTGCTTTACCACCAACCGCATTTTTCTTGTTTTGGAAATAGTGTGGCATCGCTGTCCAAAAAAGTTGTTGTTCTATCCTAAAAACTCTCATCATTTCCAGTTAATTGACAATCATTTTTAGTTTTAAAATATGATTTGAATAATTCGTTTTAATCAAGAAATGCACTTCCAACACACATCACTGCCATGTTCTTGACATTCATGACTATCATCCGATTTATTGAGTCAAGTTATAGAACCATTACCGGCATTCTGATGAAGTGACATCATCCGAATATTGTACACAAATACCCCACACGGAACTACACCTCATAAATATATGCGTCGAATGCATTTTCTTTTTTCTGGGCTACGGTAATTTATAAGACCGCACCTGCCATGTTGCACAAACAAAATACACACATACACATACATACATACATATATATACACACACTCACACATACACACACACATACACACACACATACACACACACAT
>KZ270031.1:250429-275911 GCA_002249935.1 Onchocerca flexuosa
ACACACACACACACACACACACACACACACACACACACACACACACACGCATACAATAGTCAGCACTCATCACCTCATTTTGTTTATATGGAAATGTTGCGTTTATATTTCAATAGCTCTAATTATACGGATTATTCTACAAAATTTGGTGTGCAATAAGCGAGATAAACTAAATTTATGAATTTCTATTGGTTAATATCATTGTGGTAATCATTTAAATTTTTTTCTTGCATTATTAAGTTACAGTAAAATCAAAACATAGCACATCAAATTTTCAGCGGAATTTAAGTTCATGAATTATTGGCATCCAAATTAGCGAATAGATAAATTAAATTCGAGGTTTGACGGTTATCGTAAATCCTTCTCAGGGACCCATGTAGTTATACTGCCAAAGAAAGATATGCTGCTCTAGATCAAATAGTCCGTTTCTCATCCCCCCATATTTCCTGATTGATGAGTATATTAGTTAAAAAATGTGGTAATATCAAAATTACTGAAACAAAAGTATTCGGCGTCCTGTTATTTGGATACAAGATTTGGGATTTTCAGTTTTCTCTTTTTGCAGTTTATCTTGCCTTCATTATTAGATGTGCTGATGTTTTCATTTAGATCTGAGTTCTTTAAATTTAGATCATTTAAATTTCAAACATTAAATAAAATCCAATCGCATCTCTTCAGATATTTAAATAAACTTCTACTTTTGGCATTTAGAAACTTCTCAAAAATGCTGACATACCAAAACTGTATCAAATCAACCGTAGCGCCTTTTCCTATTACTTACTGTTCCAAGCTTCCTACCTATAGAAAATAAGCTGTTTCCTAGTTTATTTTTTTGTTCGTAGGGAATGGACCATTGCCTACTCTTATAGTATAAGCTTTTGTTAAGCCGATAACATAAGCATTGGAAGAGAATCCTGAACTTCTTATTGCTTGCTATGCCACGATATTGCTTGAAGTAACATATTGAAGATAGAAACCTTTGGAAATAAGTAAAACAGAATTTTTGCTGCGGAAAAAAATTATAGTTAAGAAAACAAAACTGTAATAGAATATCGTTTATGTACAATATATTGTCGGTAAATTGCCATTTCTATTTGTACTCCGTATTAAATGTTGAAAGATGTGTTATCTGCTCCTGTAACAAAATTAGTTTTTACGAGATGTAAAGTATTCTGGAATAGCGAGGAAATTAAAATAAACTCCACAGACTGTTTTTCTTTATTACTGAAATGAATAATAACTCATTTCTCACCTTGATATACCAAGTTTAAACTTTGTTTATATCCAAAATAGTGGCAGGGAATTTTAATGGTATTGCAACACAAAAAATGTAGTTCTTATCCACAAAATAATTCAACTTACCATCTGCAATTAAATGGTGGAAGTATTATACACTGAAGTTTCTGGTGCTGCATGAAATTTTATGCTATAAAGAAAAAATGTACAATAAACTGTTGAGATATTGCTAACTGTTTCTTGTCACCATGATTTTCACTCTGTTTTTGAAAATGCAAATTTTCATAGCAGCTGATATTTAAATCAATCATAGGTGAATAAACATGAAAAAATCAAATTTATTGACATGAGGGTTCAGATACCACCTGTTGGTTTTCTGGTAGTGGGGCAGCTAGACAACAAGGTATCATCGTTTTTGCTCCTCACAAAATATTTTTGAACAAAGCTGGACGACCACCACTATTAACATCTGCCGCAATTTTGTTTCCCCAACGTCCAAATTTATAACCTTTCAATTTCAAAAATTTTCGTCTTTTAGAATATAGATCTTACCATCAATCTCTCTGAACTAGCTACACCGTTTCTCCAAATGTTTCTTGCTCCTCTTTTCCTTTATTTCCTATCCTATCAAAATATCAAGTTATATCAAAGTTTAAAATGCATATTTCATTCTGCTAAAATGATTGCCATTTTATAAAAGTGTTGAGGAGTTGTGTAAATAGAATGGAAATCTTGAACTTAAAACTATATTTTGAAAATAAAGCCAATATAAAAGCATGAAACTCTTGAACAAATTTTAGCGAAAACTTCATATAAAGTGTTGAAGATTTCCATTGTAATCGAGGACCTCATCATAAACGAATTTTAAATCATCGGGAACACATAGTTTAACAGAAATTATAGTTTTTATTAATTAATATTATTGGTGAGATCAGCTTTCATAAATTAGAATTCTGACTTTTCAGAAATCTTCAGTAAATTGGGATTTAGCACTACTCGGATATTTAGAATTTTAGTTCACTCGCTCCCCTCCTTTAAATGTAATAATACCGCTATCTGTCAGCAATAAGCCAAAATAAGTATTGTAACTTAATAATAATGGCAGAATAAGGAAATAAGAGTGGGAGGGAAGGGGGATGGAGCAGCTGCCAAGCAGCATTATTGTATATTGAAAAATATCCCATTACTCCATCCTCTCAAATCCTTAAACAAACAGGTGCAAAATCGGCATTCTTCAGTAACCTCCCCCTTCTTCAACGCCACCTTCATTGCTTCCTATGCTTTTGTAAATCTTTTATTACCGTATACTAAAATGGTTGGTGCTTTTGACAGCGTCCAATGTTGTTAGTTTTAGCCAACATCCGTTGATCCACTAGTTAATAAGTTTACCAGTCAGCCCGTTTCATTGAAATGTCACCATTTAAGTCATCTGAGTACCTTCCTTCATCTCTTGAGAAACTAATAGAAACCAACAGTTTCGCACTTTTCAATTATTCACCATTTAAAATTTTGCTATTACAACCAATTTGTCAATGAAGTTACAGACTGGTGGAAAATATTGTCTCATCTCGTTGGGAAAATTTTTAAACTAAAATGGGCCAGCATTTAAATTTGTCAATTTTTGTCTCCTTTTTGATTGGTTTATAAGTCTAAGTGAGGAAGTTTTTCTCCGTTATTTTTGCTGAAATTTTTGCTTGTAGGCTCTTGCAGGAATGGAATCCTGAAATTGTATAATAGAGAAGTTAGAAATTATCTATGATCTTCAATTTGCAAAATTGCCGAAATTGGGTGACAACATGGTACTTTATTATATTTTAAAGACTCACAAACAGTCAAAGCCTTTTATTTGGTCAAATTACATTCTTCAGTGAAGTCAGATTATGTATATTCTAGATATATATCAGGATAATTTAAAACAGTATTGAAGTCATGGCACTGAACTCTGAGAAATTTATGTGGTACTGCAGATGGGCTTGAATTTATATGTTTTTGATTGCGTTTGATAGCCTTTAATAGTCGCATAATGCATTGTTTTTGTTCATTAATATTCGCTAGAATTGTTGATCTCGATTAGATGTTAATTTTTGGGCAACTTAATTGCTTAATGCAGTTTCGCCACTACATTAATGATAGTGAACGATGACAGTATACGTGGCAATAGAAAATAATAGCTAACAACATCTTACAGATAATAATGATGTTTTTGATAGGTTGGATTAGTTTCTAGCAAATGACTTTGCATCTCGTGTCTTGATGGATCTAAAATGCCGAAAGTAAAATGCCTGAACGATTTATTACCGTTGCAAATGTGATTTCAATTCCTTAGATTTGTTCATTTCAGACATGATGGTATTGATGGTCGATGCACGTCAAAGCTGGGGAAAAGTGAGAAAATGAATCGAGCTGCAAGCAAGAATAATTTGCATGAACTTCTGCGAGGGTCATATTTGGGCACCGTCTGTCGGTTGTACACATTAGTAGTGACCGTTAAAGAAGCTTGTTAACCCCTAAAATAGAGCTCACGACCTTCATTTACCTCCTTCCTCTTGAAGAAGAGGCCATCTGTTCCACAGTTGTGTCCTCCTGTTGGGTTCCGATTCTCCTTCTTTAGAGTTGCAGCAGACTTCTGTCCGTCCTTAGTATCACTTCCCTAATTGCCACTAAATATCTTATCCTCTTTCGTCTCTTTGTTCGATTACAGCCCTT
Source organism: Onchocerca flexuosa (assembly GCA_002249935.1). Lineage (NCBI taxonomy): Eukaryota > Metazoa > Nematoda > Chromadorea > Rhabditida > Onchocercidae > Onchocerca > Onchocerca flexuosa. Next base: position 254,372 of record KZ270031.1, read on the forward strand.
TGTATCTGCTGTTGACCGTGGGATTATACAGATGAGCACCTGTATTGTTGCTCAAACATCACTCCTTTTCACCCCATAACCTCGAAGATTTACCGGCAATAATGATCATTCGGTTCTGGTTTACTTCACCTCATGTGATACCTTCAAAGTTCCTGAAAATTATCTGCAAGGGTTGGACACGACTAGTTCTTTTCGAAAATATTTTGTTCTTGATTTAATCGCCAATTTCAAAAATCCTTTAAAAGATGATTAGGTAAAAAATTCAAAAACTTGTTCTGGAAATGTATTTATTGGTTCAACGTTATGCTTGGTGACATTACTGAACGGAATCGTTATTTATTCTCATGAGTATCAGAATTCTTTGTATTTTAACGATATTCTGCTAACCTGAAGCTCCACATCATATAAACTAAATCACATTTATGGATCTTCTCTCACTGCCACGTGATATTTTGCAGCGAAGAAAGTTAAACTCGTAAGGACTGTCTTTCATTGCTGTACAAAATTATATAGTATGGAACAGGAAAATTGGCATTTTCCAAAAGAAAGTATGAATCCTCAAAGCGATTATACCATAAGGAGCCATAAGGCTAATGAATGAGTTGTGGACCGGTGATGAAGCTGTAAAGGGTTTGATGCCGTAGGTATAGGAAATATTTTGGAAGGAAGATAGGAGATTGCTGCTGAAGGATGATGATGATGATGATGATGATGATTTGAAGCATAGCAGTAGCATCACTGAATTGGTAAGAAAGCAGGAAGGAAGGAGGAGGAAGATGAAATGAAGGAAGGGCAGCAGCAGGACAGATGGGTTCAAACTAATCCATTTTGGCTGGCCTGTCTCTGGCGCTACTATACCTCATCATCATCATCTCTCTTATCCAATTACTTAATGTCTCAATCGTCCTGTTCGGTCTGCTTACCTTCCTTCAACTCCACCTATCGTCGTTAAATCATCATCATCACCTCATTCTTCCACTACAATCCATTTCTTCATCGTTTCATCTTTTTTGCAGCTTCATCATCGAAACGGGCCTTTCCGTCACATTCATCCGTGTTCACGATGCTCCAGTTCTCCTATCTGTGTGCAATACATCATGCTTCTTTTTTTACATAAGCTTCATATTTCATCATCGGAAATCTAACTTCCCTTGTTTCATTTCAACTCGGGAACGATGATTCGCTTCAGTAATTCCTCATAACTTTTTTTAGTTTCCAAATTTTATTTGTCCACGAGTTCAGCAGCAAGATAATTACAACCATCAAAGAAGAATCGTTTAGAAAAATCGGAAGAATTAGAACATTTGGTCACGGATGAAATCACAAGCAAGAAATAAAACATTCAGAAAAACTGATCTTCGTTTTTTGACAAACTTTTCCTGATTAAGCCTAAATAATCCGGTTGAAGTAAACATTTGACGTCAAAACATTTTAGTTTTTCAGTTACTGTAAGAAAATCTGTCATTAAATTTACATATTTTTCGTCTTGCTGAGTCATGCATTTTGCTTAAGTCAAAGGAAGAAGGATGGTCATTTTGAAGCACAGATGCCTTATGAATTCATGTTCTCTTCCTGTGCATTTCCTTTGAACTAATAATGTATAAACACCATTTACATTCTTGTTAATTTCATTGTGTTTGTTTCTGTTGATCCTGAGCTTTCAAACCATATCTAGCATAACGAGATTTGAATAAACAGTCATTCTGTTACATGAAAGGCAAATTTTGTCGAATTAATCGATCCAACTAATCTTCTCATTTTATGTAAGTTTAGGAACAAAAAATGTCGAATTATTAGTCATCATTTGCATATCGTCATAAAAATTACCCAGATAAAACCGAGTAGTATATTGATTCGTGTCTTTATCCAGAATGGACTAATAAATTTTATTTTCAGTTCTGTAGTGATTTCCAAAAAATCAGTGCCAAAGCCGTCTGATAACTCTTTTCAACTCATCTCTTATCATAATGCACTTGTATGTATGTCATGTACATCCATGCATATTTTTGAAAAAATTTTACATTGTTGTCTCTTGAACTGCTTTGTTCAGTTCATCCGTTGATTAGGTTATCAATATTTGGATGTTCTGCCAATAGCTTGACAAGAGTTTTAAGGCGTGCATATTGCCATGCTTCCATACTATTTAACTGTTACTGTTTGTAAACCCTTCATTTAGTAGCCATGAAACAGCTTAATGGGAGAGCTTAATTGCTAATTAACATGATTATGATAATGAATTAGTCATTTAGTTGACTAATTGCTTAGTTGATAAATGAGCCTCGTCTTCCAGTAGATGAGTCAATAAATAAGTTATTCAAGTTAGATAATCTATCATCCAATATGTTTATAAAAATAATTCACAAATGACGAATCTCTGAAACTATAAACAAAAATGATATTATCTCATAGGACAATAGTAGTGTATGAGTACAACTCAACATTTCTGTACAGAGTGGTGCAGATCATTCCTTCATCCTTAAATCTCAATAGTTCGCAGCAAATTTCCAATCAAGCGAATCTGTAGCTATTTCATATATTTCTTTTGTCTTCCGCCACTCACACTACTTTCTTATTTCCGCATAATATGATGCGAATGTTTTCTTTCAAGCTTCGCAATAACTTTTACAAAATACTGAAAAAGTGTTCTGATCGAATTTGTACCTTATTTAATACTGCATTCACATTACACTCTGAAATCACTCCAGTAATCTCTGGCATCATTCAGAATCATATCAACATTATTCATTTTTATCACTATATAAATCGATATCAACTGACTTTTATTGTTTGTAATTATTATAGTTCATCAAGAAAAATTATGGGAGTGTCAACTTCTTAAATTTTGCATCCAATTGTTAAAATTATACTGCAATAGTTAGATGAGAAAGTGAAACAGAAAGTGGATCGCAAGAAAGTGAATCTTTTGTCACCTATGTCGTTAACGGATAAATAGTATGAAGCGATAGTTACACGAGTGAAAGTGAGATCAATTTCTCAGGTGCTGCTGAAATAAGATCATGTTTGACAGTTGTTTTCTCAATCCATTACATCCTTTGTGCGACGAATTTTTCGAAACATTATAAACAGAACACCTGTGTATGTTTGTGTAGATGCTTCCTCTTTCACTTTCATCCCTAATGAAAATGCTTCTTATTAACGTCGCAGCTTACTACCTCCTGTTTGCTCCCCAACTTCTCTCTCATAGGCCAATGTATGTATTCATTTTTAGACGCTATTTCACTGCTAGATTCACCAAAATTACAGAAGGCACTAAATCCGCCTGCTGACACGAATCCATTACGTGTTTTTTTCAAACTAATCGCAAAATCATTCAGAAGGGAAGTTTTTGAACTACTGAAGACATGCAAAAAGCATTAACTGAGGTAGAACTTCAGTGTTTCAGTGTTTTCCAATGCTGTGATTTGTTTGATTAGAGCCAAGGAATATGCGGATGAACCTAACGGAATGATTTGATAGCATGAACCATTGACATGAGACTGATACATGAATTAATCTCACAGTTTTGGCAATAGTAGAATTATAGTATTATTATGCCATATCTTTTTGCATGCCGATCATTTTTGAATTTCCATTATTATTATTGAATGGTTGTTTGCTGAATCCATCATCTTTACAACATTGAATCCGGAGACACGTGATTTTCTTTGTCAGTCTCCAGATCATCGTTTGTCACATATTATGATCGACTTGTGTCACAATTCCGGACATTATATGAATTAAATTAATTATAACTTAATTACAGTATTATATCTATGGTATGTGGTTGTAGAATAAGGACTGCGGAAGTTTTAGACCGCTAGCAGCTGTAAAAAGGAGTAGAAAGATGCTCGGAGTTTTGGATACGACGAAGAACTCCACCGTAGCCGGGACATCCAGCGCCGTTTACGTTGGTGAGCGCCTCAAAGCCACTGTACAATGTTCCGATGAAGCATTGCGGAAATTTAAATGCTCAGAATGTCCGAAAGCATTTAAATTCAAGCATCATCTCAAGGAGCACATCCGAATTCACAGTGGTGAAAAGCCCTTCCAGGTTTGCACTTCACAGTTCTCAAAAGTTTTCTTTTATCATTTCTAAGCTGTTTAAACACTTTCCATACATACATAATCTTTCTTTCTTCATAAGTAGTACTTGAACATTTGATTCAATGAGACTTCATTTTTACATTCATCACATTCTATACATCATCTGCTGAAGTGTTTTACCAAAACTTTTGTTATATTCAATATTGATATCTCGTTATATTTTTTTCTCCTATGTAGATTTTTTTGTTTATGTTAAGAAAAAACACTCGATCTTTTGTGGGTAATGTATGTGGATTTATATTAATGCATATGCTTAGTGCGTCTGCATCAATATGTCTGGTACTTTCTTCGCTGAAACCGATTGACCAGTTTCGAAAATTTGCTGTTCGTTTCTTCTTTTGGTTATGTTGAGAAGAAATTATAACCATTTCAAATTTCTTTTTCTTACAACGTTATATCAGTCGTGTAGAGCTGGAGAGGAAGTATATTTCCCGAATACGGGGTAAGGCGATGACTGAAGAGTCCTCGTAATCGTTGTAACATCATGACATCCATTTCACAGTCCAATAAAGACTTAATTATTTTAAGCGTACATATATTATTACCTTTACAAATTCGAAGGCTATTTGGATGGAATTAGTTAGTTGATATATTGGAATAAGGAGGTAAAATTGAACTGGTTAAAAACTGAATCATTATATGTTATGTATTTTTATTCATACAGTTGCCTGCACATATATGTAGAATAGATAAAGCAGTGAGAACTTACGTCTTCAGTTCAATTCTTCTCATTTTTCCGTTCCTATAGGTATTTAAAATATAGTTTAGAATCTAGTTAAAGTCCGAAACAAGATAGCTAAATTCTTTGCAGCTTAAAAAGTATGGTTTTGGTATTTAGTGGAAAATTAGTTTTGCTAATATTTGTTTATGTTGATATGAACTTATAATGAGGTATCAAATTCCAGTATCTATTATCCAATTTCTCTTCGAAACTCTGGGCATAAAATTAATTATCAAAAATTTATTTTTCGGTAATATTGACGAATTTTAAGTCTTTATAAATTGATGAAACTTAACAAAACAAGCAACTGATAGAAGTCTAAAAATATTGCGATTTTTGGATACCTTCAAGAGAGATCAACAAAATCAGTAGAGATGATAAAATAATAATAGTGGTAGTAAACGTGTTAATGATAAAAGTGTAATAGGTTTTAGGGCGAAATACGCACAATTTATGGATATGAATGGTTCTGAAAATTTTAACATAGGTAGTATATATAATTAGTTGTGTTATTGCAGGTTATATTTGTGATTTCTTCAGGTGCGAATTTGGTAGTAATGTATGGTGCTGTTTTCTCAACCACCTTCTGAATAACTTAGATTGATGTACAGCAATATCATTAGACAAATATTATAAAATAAAACGTATATATATATATAACTTCCATATACATAGAAAAATAAAAAGCTGATTTGTTCCAATTACAGGTACAAAGACATTTTTCCTTTAACAACACATCATAGTTTTTAGATCAGTATTCTCTAGAATGTTTAGCAATCATACCCTCAGTTTGCTGATTTTGCTGTCTTGATTTTATTTTTATAATCTTTGTCAAGCTTAATTTTCGAAATATAGATTAGAAAACGCTGTCGAAAAGGTTTTCATATTTTTCATTTGCTCTATGCGCATCTGTCTCCGTTATCACATCTTTTTGATCTCCTTTTTATATTTTGTTTTATGCACATAAACCTTTTAAAAGAAGATAACAGATATATAATTAAGAAAGAATGTCAAACATTTTGGAGATATAGACCACCACATAATATAAATGCGAAAAATTCTCGCCTAAAATATATTTAAAATAGAAATAACATTGCATAATGATATAACAAATTGATACAATTATTTCACAACATTTGAGAAAGCACTATGAATTTAAAGTTTCATGTTAATTTTGATGGGAGAAATCTACGACGTAGATTTTTTATAACGTAGTTTATTCAAAGTTTTTTTTTTTCGTGATTTTATTGTAATCATTATTTATTATTTAAGTCGCTTTTTAGTTTATATGACTGTGCGATTGACTGCATGGCAAATTTTGAATTAAAAATACTACAAACTTTACTTGTTTTTATTTCGAAACGTAGTGACTTTCCAAGCTGTTTTTATTGTTGTTGCTGATCATTTTAAACCCTTTTAAAGGAGGTGTCTCCCTTGTAGTTTCTGACGATGTGATATTGGAGGGCGCAAAGTATCCTGCGAACAAACAGGTTATAGAGGTATATATACATGTATATGTCTGCTTTGGGAGGTGAAAAAAGAAGGAACACCTGTTCGGGATCAGTGAAGCGCACCACGCGCTCCCGTTAAAACTTCCCGACTTTCTTCCTTTTCCTCTACCCGCGTTCCCCTTCCCCTAATTCACTTGCTCCTTATACCTTTTTTCCTTTGCCCTATAAAAATTTTCCAAAAATTTATAAATCGTCTAATATCTTTTCCATTGATAAATATACGCCTTCTCATGTGCCGTTTCTTCCCGGGATTTTTTGTGGATAATGGAATTCATTTCGTTTTATTCACCATCGCTTATCGTAAATACTCTTGTCCTACCGGTATTTTTTTTTTGTACCGCAAGAATACATACTTGATACGTATGTTTGCCGGCATTCAAATGTCTTGATTATTTACTATTTAATGAAATTCGGGGTGGATTGTTAACATTATTTAATTAATTTTTTTTCCCCTTCTTACATGTCTTTATCTACTTTTTGATGTAGATGATATTATTAGTAATTAGACAACCTAATTTTACAAGTACCGGATGAGCGGCGAAGAGTGACATTGGCATTCAGTATGATTCAGGATTACTGGCTCCAAAAAAAATCAAGATTCTTCTTGTTACCGTATAGCTGCTGCACCATTCAGCCATTTTCATTGCTCAAACAACAATTAATATGTACACAACAAAGCAATAGTAACATGTTGAGCAGGTGTGTGACTCCGTACGTTCTTCACAATTTTTTCATTTATGCATACTATGCACGACTTATTTCAGCTACCGTACCCTTTCTGTCTTTTCCGTATAATATAATCATTTGTTCAAGGTAATGTTGACTGTCTTGATAGTTCCATATTCTACACAGAATTCGAAATTTGAAGTAGATCACAGTGATCACATTCTACAGTCTTTTTAATTTTAATTCTCCTCCGGCAGTTGTAACATTGACAACCAAAGAATTTAGTCATGAAAAATCGTGGAAGGAAATAAAAGTACTCAAATACTTTATGTTCTTTAGAATTCAATATTTCACCAAGCTTATGGATAATATCTCTTGCGTAAGGACAGTTGTCAGCTGAGATTAGTGGTGAGTGTAAAGGTAAATATTGACGATGGTTTGAAGGTTTCAGAAATATCATAGCGGTTACTAGAAAGGGAGAGTCTTGATAGCTGATTTCATCGTACCCTTTCCTCTCATTGTGTTTATTAGCAGCATCTGTCTGCAAAACATCAGAAATCCTAGTGCATTACACAACATTCGACTTCTAGTTGACAATTACCGCTTAAGGAATTGAGTAATTAGAAGTTTTGGCATCTCTTGATCTTATTTATATTCGGGGACTTAATTTGCCATTATTTGCAACCATGTCTTCCGGTATAAGTCGTAGAGGTATTGATTTCATTTCTTCAGCTTCACACGCTTTAAAGCATAATAAGAAATAGCTTTATATAGCTATTTCTTATTATGTTTTGAATTCTTCCTGAATTCATAGCTTCGTCCTCTGGCCATCTTTTCTCTGCACTTTATCATAGTTTTTGTTTATCAGTTCGTTCTTTCTGTGCTTATCTTTTTGCATAAAATTGTTAGTGACTTATCTAGTGATGCACGAAATATATAAGCTTAGGGTAAACATTTACTTGTTTGGAATAACCCATTTTGCTGATTATAAGTTCTGCAGTTCGATTTGTTCTAACTGTAGCCATGTAAAAGTCTCTACTGTTTCCTCTTATTTCCTTTTACTTGCTTCAAAACACTGAAATAGTTATAAAATGGATTATTGCAATAGTAAGGAAATATGAATAAGATTCTTCAATCATTTCCGTTGTGTTCGTCAGTTTTATGTTTGGTCGAATAAAACGTACAAAATCTTATCCTTTTTTTTTCTTTTTTTTAATCTTACATCTTTATTCCAATGGTATAATGTGTTTTGTCGCAGCATTTATTGTACTTTTTTTACTGCCTGCTTATGCTGTGTAAAATCAAAAAGAAAAGAAACAAACTCAAAAATGTTTATAACATGCAAATATTTAGTGTTGTTTTATTAATACTTGCATTATCGTATCGATATACTTATTTACTATCCCTGATTTCTTTTTCTGTATCTCTTCACTTCCAATCACATGTGGTACTTTTACTGAAAAAAAAAAAACAAGCTCGCTAAGTACAAACAATAAAGGAAATTTGAGTAATTTCCAGTTCTCATCGTTTATATAAATATCATATAGTTTTATCAATAATATATTTTCACGTATATATTCCATACTATAATTTACATTGCAAAATGGATCATTGCAGTGCCCACATTGTCAGAAACGATTTTCACATTCGGGTTCGTATTCATCCCATATGAGTAGCAAGAAATGTACAGCAGCTGCAACCCAGGCTTCATCAACAGCATTTGAATTTGGTGATCAAATGGTACTTTATCGAGCACTTTTGTTGCAATTCCAAACAGCACATAATTTTGCATATTCAAATATCGCTCCTTATACGGCTTTATTGCAACAGCAATTTTTACAGGTATTGCTTCCTTCTTTTCAAAAAGAATTGAACTTTTCTTCTCATTATTTTCCTGTCAGATTAGATTTCCATCAATAAAATAAGAAGGTTGGGTGCATATCAACAAGTAAATTAATTTTTTTGGGTTTGAGGGAAAATGATCAATGATATGCTAAAATGTCACAAAAAATGTTTGCGGTTTTGAGAACTGGCATTCTGTGCACCTACCGCACTTTATCTTCATTTGTAACATGTAAAATTAACTATACAACTAGCATAGTTGGGTGATTCAAAATTCTTGTTTGTTGATGTTGAAGTGCAAGGATGAAGGAAGGAAGGAAGGAATGGAGAAAATGAAGACAGAAACTTTCTTAGAGGAATAGAATAGAGAGGTGGAGGATTGTTTTTTATGCCATTAAATTTCTCCTCTTCAATATCTATGTAATATCATAAAAAAAAAACATCGAGAAGCTTTAATTACACAGGTGTTTTGAACATCATTAAACAGCATGAATCTCTGCTACACTCTTCCTCTTCCCATCCTCTTTCCGACACTTACAGTCTCTACAGTTCTCTCAAGATTGCAGCATACATTTACAGTATTCATCAGAATAAATCACTAAATATTCTTTGTACTTACTGATAGCTTTGTAGATTTTTCTTAACGGTCTTATTCGTCCAATTTTCTATCAATTTTTAGACTACTTATATTCAATTATTCTAGTTATAATTAATGAAAAAATTTTTTGTAAGTTATTTTAAGGCAGCAAGTGGTACCGCTTCGTCAATCTCACCATCAGCATTGTTGGCCAATTATTGGGCCTGTCATTTGAACAACAATAATTGCAGTGTAGAAGGAACGGTTTCTACAGATGCGTCTAGTAAAAATAATATTGAAAATAGTATCAGTAATGGCACACTGTTGAAAAATTCACGTGTTAAAAGTGAAAAGACTGACCATGATGATGTGACACATCACGATGATCTGGAAAGATCGCGTTCCTCTGCTGATAGTGCCGAACAGCCAGAATTGCAAAGTGGCTCTGATTTGCCAAATTCCTGCATTGTTGGTAATGCTGCCACCTGGAAACCCTTACGATCCCGTTCATTTCTTACTGATGCTCAAGTTGCTGTTCTCCATGCTCACTTCAAACGTAATCCATTTCCATCAAAATATGAACTTTCTGCTGTCGCTGAACAAATTGGAGTCAATAAAAGAGTGGTGCAGGTGAAATCTCATTTTTATTTGAACCGTTTTTTCATTTGTGCCAGTTTTTTTTTTTTTTTTTTGCTGACTGTGATGAATAGATTACCTGACTATTGTGTTGTAGGGCTAATTATTTTTGAACTGAGATTTAGATTGTTCAGAAAAAGAGGAATACAAATAAAAATGAAAATAAAGTTTAAAAATTCAATATTTTAGTTTCACTGAACTACAATGATAAGTATTGCATTAGGGAATCGTTATTTGTTGTCTTTCGAAATTTTGTGTTTATGTTCTTTGTTGTGCGCTCAATGGAGAGAAAGTTATGGATACATCGATTCACTCGGTCATTTCTACTTTTAAGAAATCTCGTTCAAATTGCAAATATGAGAAGAATTAGAGGCAATTGCTTGAATATAGTAAAATCATATTTATGAGTTTAACTTGAACAGTTTTTATCTGGTAATGTAATTGTCTATTCCATTATAAAGAGTGGTATGACTACCAGGAAACTTAAGATTCGCCTCTCTGCTATTCATTATTAATTAATAATGTAGGTGTTTGCAGCGTCTTTAAAGATAAATTTTATCCGTAACATTAACAAAAAGAAAGTGTTACTCCACTTACTCTAATCTTACTATGTATTTCCAGATTCCAGAATACCTTTTTTATCCTGACGCTTCTTGGATGAAATGAATGAGATAAGGCATACCTTCACATTTCTTTCATCATAAACCGAAATTTATTTTGTTTTCTGTAGGTATGGTTTCAAAATACTCGGGCGAAGGAACGACGAAGTAATCGATTAAGCGTAGCCTGTGAACGATACTCACGTTCCATGTGGAATAATGCGATATCATTTCAGAGTGCTGCTACAGCAGTAGCTGCTAATGATCCTTTAAGTTTGATGGCTGCTTGGACACAACAGTGTACCGGTCTTGTGAATAACGGCCTATCGGTAAAGAATTGTCAGTTTATGTCATATAATAATCTTGAATTGTCTGGTTTATTTTTGTCATTTCAGTTCAGTTCATTTTCTCTATGTTTCATTAACTAGTCTGCACGACGCCAGTTGGATTTGAAATAACTTTTATTTCGCTTAAATATGTTTAACTTCTTAATACTGTTATAATGATTAGCAGCTTTTAAATCATATGCGCAAGTAAGGCATTCCAATATTACTGCTTTACCATATATATATATATATATATATATAAATGACGTTTTAGTTCAAATGCATTTAATTTAACAAAGTTGTATATTTCAGGATGAGCAAGCAGTGGAAACTGATTTATCGCCGAGTGAACCGTCATCAGATGTTGCTCGTGATTTACCGCTTGATTTATCAATTAAAGATGAAACAACTATAGTAACAGCAGTTCCAGCCGAACAAACATCTGTTTTTGGAATTGAAGGAGATGGAGAAAGACAAGAATTTAATCAGGATGATTGCTGGTCTGCTAGCAGTCTGATCGGTTCGATTTTCATTGATAGAAGAAAAAAATCAAGACTTTTTCGTCTATACTGTGTGCTGGAGTAAAATTTACAAAATTTGATTAGAAAAGCACTCATAAAAGGAAAGAATTTGATGACGAATTGTAAAGGAATTGTTTTTTATAAGCTTCATTTAAAATCTTTCTAAATAATTCAGGATTGATTTCAAAAGGAAATGAAACGAAACGTGGAACGCTACTACAAGCTCTAAAGGGTCGTTCGGAGACTCCACCAACAATACTTTCTTCTGCATCCAGATCCCATTCGGAAGGTGAATCGAATTCAGAAGCTGGCTTATTGGACGATAATTCAGCTGCTGCACTGTCATCAAGTATTTGGCCTAGCAATGTATTCATGTCACAGTATTCAATGTTGGGTATCAACGGTTTAGCAAGTCTTCAGAAAGTTCTGGAAGTAGGATTTTTTGTTTTTTGTAAGTGATGGCATCTTTGTAAGGAGTCATTTGTTGTATGGAATGGACTTTGATTTATAATACATAATGAGTTTGCTGCGATACCTTTATTTTGTTTTTCATGTAGATTTACTGCTGCAAATCGCATGAATCACTTAAGCATTTCATGTCACTATATATTGTTAAGGCAAATGCTGATGAACTTGACATTTTATGAAATAATGAAAATTTGAAGCACCAAATTTAAGCAAAGTGATGATAATGATGACAACGTGTCAGACATTTCATCGGGTGAGAAACGCAATCGTTTAAATTGGAAATCACATCGAACTGATGAAGAAGGCCTCTATGCATGTGATCAGTGCGATAAAATGTTCGGAAAGCAGAGTTCATTGGCAAGGCATAAATATGAACATTCTGGTTTGTTAACAAAAATTAAGTAAAATAAGCATATAAATTTTGAATAGATTATAGGAAATTTCGTTGCTTTCAGAAACACTGATTTATGATTGGGGACAATTTTCCCTTTAAATTGTGAGACCAAACCGTTCCTGTTTGCAATTTTTTGCAAAATTTATTAATACATCTTGAATACAAATCTTAACTTGTTCTTTGTTAAACGACAAAATATTTTTTGTACTCTAAGAGAGAAAATCACATTAGTTTGGATTAAGCTTTGATTGAAAATGAATTTTTTCAAGGACAACGTCCCTACAAATGTGACGTATGCGAGAAGGCATTCAAGCACAAACATCATCTTACGGAACACAAAAGATTGCATTCGGGTGAAAAGCCTTTCCAAGTGAGTTTCTTTGTTTGGTATGATTTTTTTTTTCTTCCGAAATACCGCATATATTTCGAGTTTGTTAATATTCGCTTATAGAAGCGGAATTGAGAAGTGTAAGTTCTGACTGAAAATCATTTTCAGTTCATTGCACAGCTGTTCAAGAAATATGTGATATATGTCAATTAAAAATTTTTTGGTTCTCAAATATCCTATTCACAATTTTTATGAGTAAAAATGTCAGTGAATGATTCAAGTAATATTTAAATGAAATTAATAATTTTTAGTGTGACAAATGTCTGAAGCGGTTTAGCCATTCGGGCAGCTATTCGCAGCATATGAATCATCGTTATTCATACTGCAAGCCTTATAGAGACTAATGGATTTGATTCAATGAATTTTTACACTTTTTACTGCAGGAGTATGTAGCTCACTTTCATTTTGCCTGGTGAGCTTTTAAGATACTGTGGAAGCTTTTCCAAAGATTTTTTCATCCACGATTTTTTAAAAGAAATGGATCTTTCCGGAAATTCTGATATTTTTTAAATTTGTGATTTGCTTGAGCTATGAAGCTGTTAATTAATATACGGTGCTAGAAATATAGAATTGTTGTTGTTGTTTCGCTTAGTTCTGTTCGTACCTTTGAGTACAAAGTCACTTACTATTTTAGTCCAATATCGATTTTTAACTATAACTTACGTCCTTAATTTAGAAATTTGGTGATCATTAAAATTCGATTTTAATTTGAAAGAATATGTATATTCTCAGTTTTTTGATTGTCAAGGATGCCAAAACCATGACCACTACTGCTTGACCGGATAGGTGGTTGAATACTATTTGTGTGTAGAAATGAAATGTCCATAATAAATTTATATTAATTACTTGGTAAATGTAGGTTTATTATATTTTCTGTTGTCATATTTTTCAATACAAAACAAAGATTTGTATCAGTAATTTGAAAGTTAACCAATTCTTGTCGTTATCGTTTTGCAATCGTTGCTTTTTTGGTCATGATGCTTCGATCTCCACCACCGGTGCTTCGATGTAAAAAAAGATTTCAATTTTGTGCAGTTCTTACATACCTCACTTGATTATTTTCTGGAAAAAAACATAGATGTCGATTTAAAATTAACTTAGTTGTTCAACAATTTCAACATCTGTTCATGAGTTCCTGATTAAAGATCTAGAAAATTCTTCAATTTGTTGTGGAAATCCGGAGCAAATTGAATCAGTTACTTTAATATTCGGCAGTTTCATTTAATTTTCATCCAATTTATAAAAAGCAATATCCAAATTCTTTTATCTCTGAACTGCACGATCATCAGTTTGTTTATTCAATGATTCAAATTGTAGCAATTTGGTTCCTTCGTTTTTCTAGTCTTACAGTTTTCTGTTAATTTCTTTCAAGACTTACGTTTCCCGAATTCATCTACTTTTATTTTTCGTGCTTTTTAAGTTGATTTTTTATTTTACAAATTTTCTGAATTACTCTCAACTTTTTAGCGTGGTTATCATTCCCCTCATTTTTATGGTATTTGAAGGAATGATCTTAAAAAGTCATAAAAGTTATGATCCTAAAAAAAAGACTAGTGACAACTGAAAATTTGCTAATTTCACTGTTGTCATTGAAATGGAATTTTCATTAATTGTAATGTATTTATTGAAATGTTTTTTTTTTTTTTTTTTTTTCTTTCCCATATTAATGTTGAAGTAATGTGGATCTTTCAGTCTTTGTTGTTTTGATCGTGCTAGGCCTTTTTTATGTTTTTGCTAAGGTAAATTTTGAATAGGCTGTACGATGGTGAATGAATAGCTTGTATTGTCTGGTATGCAATTTAAGCGCTTATTAAATTACTTGTTTTTGCGGGGAAATCTATAGGATAGTATATAATTTTACTTAAAGTCTTGAGATTCAAGCTAAGCTTTAAAACTGGAAGTGGATTAAATAAAGATGGTATAAGTGGTTCATGCAACTTAAGCACATATGCAGAGTAGTGGTTGTAATTTTGTAATGTCAGCGTTGGTTGAGCTAGTTTTAAAAATATTCTGGGAACAATCAAAATCGATTTGGGATTGTTTGCATCGCTAAATTCGAGGATTTAAAGTGTTAAGCATTTCTTTAATGTTATCCTTGAAACGTTGCTCATCTCAAGTCAAACAAAGATTCGAGTTTTAGGCTAATATGTGTAACAGATATTAACGCACTGCAACTTTGGGGCGGTATCTCTGAACTGATAATTTCTCTTTCTCGTTGTAGAAAAATTCTGGGAGTGTTGTCCATGCCAGTCTTCTTGCAGGAGTTAATTTCGGAAGTTTGCAAAAGAGAATTTATAGCAAGCTGAATTGCATTTGTTCCTAGTTACGGAAATTGCTTCACTAAAAAAAAAAACATACGTTTGTAATGCGGATGTGTGGGCGCAGTAACATTATATATTTGCAACTCTCAGGTTTATAATTTCTTTGTTAAACGATCTTCTGCTATAGAAAGACATAAAATTCGCAACTGCTGGCAAAAGGAATCTATCTGCATCTAACCTGAAATAATTTAAGTCTTCGGCTAGACATAAAATTCTGAACTCACAATTCATGGATACTTCATTCCGAGTAAAAAACCTTGGGCATATGAAATCTGCCCGGTCGGAGAAATGCTAAATTAAGCCTAAATTATTGCCTGATACCAGTTTGAAACCGCAATTCAACTGCTATATAAAGATGGAACTTTAATATGCAGGTGTAGAAAATCATTCTCGTTGTGCAGAGAACTAAATAAAGGATTATTACATTCATGAATTGGTGATGAACTCTTCATTATCCATCCCAGTATTCTTCTGGTCCGACGGATTCATCCAATTTATCTAAAGAATGAATCTCTTTTGAGGGATGAGACAGAGTGACCATCAGATTGTGCGATGTGAAGCATGGACAGCCATCAAGAATGGCTAATTGTTCATTCACTATTTTGATTAGATTATCGCTCCAAATGCAATCATCATAGCTACAGGGAAAATCTGCTAAAACTGTCATTTCTACAGTGAACAGAATAAACGCTTTTTTTAGCAGCACCTAATGTTGCAGAAATCCCCTTGGATTTGCAAACTTTTGGATATCAGATTTGCGACAATCGGCAGAGAGTAGAGAGTAGCTTTATCTTATTTATATTCATTTTTACAAAATTTAATTGCAGCCTTTGCAACAACTTTTACAAGATATTCGGAACTTTTCTTTAAGGCCAAGAACGTTTCAGTGGTAACAAAGCTAGCTGGGGGTGTGGCGCGTGTGTGGACGTTTGAACAACAAAGATCATGGTACGACGTCAACATGAGAGTAGAGGAAAAAGTAAATGATCCTACAGTAGAAGAATATTAAAGGGATCAGGAAGAAGGAAGAATAGAAGAGAGATTCACTGTGCTAATGAGCCTAGGTGAGTTATCCTGAAGGATATATGAATGAAGGTTGAGCTGCTGTTGATAAGGGAGAAAAAGGAAGCTTTCCTTAATGAGCCGCCATTCTTGTTGTAAATCATCCAATTGAAGAGCTCTCTTGCGACCTTGACATATGGTCAGTAAAATTAACATAGCTGCTTTAACCCTCTTTTCCGGCGCACTTGGCCTTATACGCTCTCTTCTCCAATAAGTCAAAGCAAATTCATGCAAATTAGAGCTGTGCTGCAGGGAGCTAACCATTTAATTTACACATCAAAATACAGGTTGTAAATAGCGACAAATTAGCATATTTGATTAGTTATTTTGAATTCCCAAAAAAAAAAAAAAAAAAAAAAATTGAAAGATAGGAGACGGAATTTTGTGTCTGAATAAATCAAATAATTCCTTACTAGTTCTAAACTTTCTACAGGCATCATATATATATTATCTTTTCTTTGACATTTCACATTCTGACAGCAATGGAAAATTCTGTTGCTTACACAGGACAAATTCCACTGCAGAAATAAACAATGCTTGCAGACCTTAAATAAAGTCAGTTAGTTACTCTATTTTCAGAAATTTTTCAGCAAAATACTTTTTCGAGAACATCTAAGCCATTGTGGCTTAGAGGTTCTTAAAAAGCGTTTGCATGAAATTGTCAGCACCATTAGAATTCCACAGACTTCAAAATTTTAAAAGGATATACGTATATATCATATTAATTGACCCTCGATTTTAATGATCGATTAAATGGCTTTAAATAAGGCAAGTTCTATTTATATTAAAGAAATTTTTTCAGTGCATTAAACATTTAAGAATAATTTTCTTATTCATTGAAATATTTACCATTTGGCCTGCCAACAGTGATCGAGAATTGAAACAATCAAACATTTAATCTCTTCAACAAATCCAATTCATTTACATCATACGGCAACTATATACAAATTCTGTCCAGAATAAATAAAATCCAATAACAAAACATCTTACTGAAAGATATCTGATTTTACTAAACTGCAATTGACTTGAATTAACATGTTGCTCTTCCACAACAAATACCTTCAAATTTAAGCAACCGTGTTGCGAATGAAACATCTAAGCAATATTTCCTATTAATCTAGAGCAAAGAAAATTTCATCTCGACCCAACAAAAAAGTTCATAGCAGCCGTACGATAAATTAAGATTTTTTAGAATACCCTGAAAGCCCGAGAAATGAAAATAAATGCGAAAAAAAAAATGGATTCAGTTCACATGAAATAGACAACAAATACAATTTTTAAATAGAAAAAAAAAAAAAAAAAAACTATATACCTTGGAATTACCTGAGGAATCTTGATTCACAACTAGTCAAGAACAGCGACACTTGTACCTAAATGCAAACATTTTTTTTTTCAAAAAATTCGAGTATTGCCAAAACAGAATAAGTCAAAAATGCTAATATTATCTCCTTGCTCAGAAGTGCTATCAAAAAGTGATTATAAGCAAATGAGATAAATGAAATAAGTATGAAAAATAAACAAATGACTAGAAACAAGAGCAATACATAATTCATTACATGCTTATGGCGTAAACAATGCTATACAAAAACTGTAATAGACAACCACAATTTATAATGAGTTCAGAGCATTTGTTTTTAGCAAAGACAATAAAGGATAATTCAAATTCCGAAATTCTCGATTATGAATCAAACTACCACATGCAAGTTATTCGATGTCGATATCATTTTATGCTTGCTCCAACAGCCCACTAAAAAACTTTTGTGGTACGCTGTATGGGCAACCGAAAGATAAAAAATAGTATTTTCACTACTTCTATTCCTTGAAATGATGCTCTCGCTATTGGTTACTCAATAATTTTCTTTCCTGCCATCTCAACCTATTCGATATCTTTAAGTTTGCAATAAAAATGTAGCAAATGAAGTAGATGACGTGGATTTTAAACATTAATTTTAAAAACAGTCTACTAAATTACATCACTGAAAATTCGATAAATGATCCACATCTCAAATATGGAGAAGCGGCCAAAAGCAAAGGAAGTGTATTAATGTTTCGACTTCGCATTCAAATCTAATCACTTGAAAAGAAAAATTTTAACAATCAATAGCTTCTTTTTGATTCGATGTTAATACAAAGCCAATTACATACTTCTTTAAAATTATTAATAATATGTGTTTACAGCAAAATTTAATTATCATGCCTTTCTAAAATGATTTAAAAAGATCGTCCAGGTTTCAGTAATTTGTTCTGATTTTATTAAAACAGTAATACGTGACAAGAATAATTCCAGATCTTTCTATCTTAAATTGATTTCCATCTGAATCCTCTATCTTCATCGCAAAGATATACCAAAAGTTGTAAATTCAAAACTTGTTCAAGAAATTAACACGAATTCTGAATTACTTTTCGATCCACCCAAATTTGGCTTTTTTGCAATACAGTCCATGAAAAAAAGAAAAAAAAAGAGAGAAAAAACAGGTGAAATGAGTGAGGTAACATTATACAACGCCGGTAACTAAGAGGTCGATGAAAAAGCATTTATATAACACATGAATTTTGAAATGTACTTTAGATTTACCTAAAGTCAACCTCTCTACCTTGATTTTCATTCAAGCAATTGGAAAAAATTTGTATTTCTTAATTATTAACCACTAATTTTCAGTTGGAGTTGAAAGTGAGAATTCCAAGTTTTTCCAAGCAATAAATTTTCAGCGGCAGAGGAATAAAAAAGCGCTGAACTGAAAAGTTTGTGCGATCTCAAAAAGCAATAATTATAAACGTCGATGCCTTAGACCAAAAAAGAGGTCATTGAAAGGATATTTTTCAGTACCAACTACCAAGCTATTGAACACAGATAATGGTAAACAAATGAATAAAATACAAAACTCTGGGTAATTGACAAAAAAAAGAGGCAGTGGAATGCTATATGGACTTCATAACGGGCTAAAAGACTTGTGGTAATATTTAAACAAAATGATATTTTGAAATACTATTTCAAATTCATACGAAAACTCAAGTCCAAAAAGTTAACCAAAAATAAAACATCAAAAATTTTCAATTGGACTCACGTGGAATGTTGAAATTAAAAAGAGTTTCCACAAAGTTTAAAGCTACGCAGTAGTAAACAGCATAAAAGTGGTGTATACAAACAATGTTTCCTATGAAATCCCCGAGCTAAAATGAAGAAGCAAGTTTCATTGAAGGATGAGTGAAGAAGTAATAAAACGATCTGTCTCCTCGAATTATTTACAAATATCCACCTGTGTTTGATTGATGCATGTTTGACAAACCACTCTGCAACACCACTGAAACTTACATCTGCATTTTGTTTCCGTTTCTTTTGTATAACTATTATAACCACGACCGCAACAGAGAAAGTCGCAACTTTCAGAACCATGCGAACCTTTTCTGAAACAAAAAATTTAATGAAAGAAATGTGAAGAAGACAGTGCCTATTATCATGTCATGATTACATATTTCATAACATGGTAATAGGTACACCTTAGGTACCATGGTAACATGGTAATAGGTACATCTTACTCTAATGACTGTCATTTCCACCCCGGTTCTATTGCACTATTCGTTCATCTTTGCTGAACAAGAAAAGTCAATTTTGCAATAATTGACTCATATGTAATTCTGATTTCACTGGCCACGTATTGGCCAGAGCTGTAATATTAGTGAATTTCACTTTTTTTTTTTCCATTAGTAGTATTCACTTTGACCTATGTCCTATTTGTTGCTGTGGCATTTTAAAAAAAATTTGTGACCTATGGAATTTATTCCTATTTGCCTCTTTAAGCTCTTCGACTTTTTCATCAATCATTGCAGTAAATTGATTCTATATCAAGTGTAATAAATCACATCAAAAAAAACCTGCATATTCGTCCTATGGTGCCCACTGTCCCTTGTGCTCTATTTTCGATACAATAATCAGGACTGTCATCCAGAAAAACAAGTTCTGTTTGTAAAGCACGATTTTTTCGTCCTCCACCTCTTTCTCGATCTCTTTTTCCTGGTTGACTTTTGATTTGCATATTGCCGCGTGCATTAATCTAAAATTATTTTTCTACGATTTTTAGTAACACCGATCTTCCAAATTACTTCCGATAAAAACAAAGCTTTCTCTTGCAAAAATCAATCATCACTTGAATCCGTTTCGCAGTATGATATTTTCCCAGTAAAATAGCTCCCATATGTCGCATGGTTGGCAACTGCATCCAGCATGTTTTCATGTTACAAGAACCACTCACTCCATGACATTTACATTTTGGACGGGTATTTCGCTTCAGCAACTGAAAATCACTTTATTAAAAAATGAGAAATGTGAAGAAAAAAATGCAAAATGTGATCTTAAAAATGAGTTCCTATTATGTGAACGTAAAAACTTAAAGAAATGATTTTGACATGGTTTGAAAATAGATATTTTTGAAAACAAATTTAGAGATAGAAGATGAAAATCCTGCAAAAATTCAATTATGAGCAGTTTAAGTCTAATTTAGATAATAATTAATGATAAAACGAAGAACTTACCCGCCTGCCGACCTCGTTATTCCATCGGTTCATCAGTGAACGTCCATGATCAGTAGAGCGTTTGGGAAAGCCCTCTTCTTTTTCTCGAACATCGATGAAATCACGACTAAATCTATAGCCATATTCAATATTATCACCACAACCTCCCCAAGTCCATTTCTCATTAATACTGCTGGGCCGTGGTGCTTGACTACAACCACATGACTGTAATAAACCAAGACGACATCGACGACCTATCTCATGTGTTACACCAGCTGATAAAATCGAATATGTATAAGCGGCTTCACGTGAACCTGAAAATGTCCCATTACAGATAATAATGACCATGCGGCATGTAATCAAGCAGACGAAGTACACCCTTAAATCGATTTATGTATTGGTTAATAAGGATATCGATGTTTTCAACTGCCTTGTTTTCAAAAACTTATTTGCAAAACAGATGGTGTACAAAAGATTTATTACAAAAAATTAAACTTGCCATTTTAGCACACTTGGATGGGATAACCAGATATATTACACCTCAATTTGCTTATAACTTACCTACATATAATTATAAAAATGATGCTTTTGTATTTGCATTGACTTCCAAAAAGAAAACCATCAAAGTATGCATGATTTCCGTTTGATTTCGGTAACATTTAATACACGACTGCAAGTGTTTTCATTTGCCAATCTTTCTACTTGGAATACAAAGTTTGTCGGAATAAACGATCTTGAAGAACTAACCGATTTTATGAACTGGACCAAAATAACCGGAGCCATATGGTGTCGAACAGTTCCATCGTTCGTTACGGAACTGATGCTGACATTCCTGTGAAAAAAAAAGAAAAAAAAAACGAGTAAGTATCTGGATTAGTAACTTTGAAAATTAATT
>KZ270032.1:0-17379 GCA_002249935.1 Onchocerca flexuosa
CCACCATAACAACTCGTGAACACGATATGATACCGGCAAAAAAAAAAAAAAAAAGAGATCAAAAAACAGGAAACCAGAAATGCTTGCTTCTTCTTATGTTAAAAACAATTTTACGTCTTAAAATAAGAACTAAACGGTAGGAATTTCGAATGCAATATGAAATATAACCAGCATGGTTGAGGTGGAACTATAGTTAAGACGAATAAGGCGACACGATTGTGCAATTTGCATTTCTGAACAGCTACAGCTATCATTAATCCACCAATGAATAAAATACTTGCATCCTGCAAATAAGCAAATTATGAAAAATTTCTCTTCTATATAATTTTTTTAAAAGGAAACGACAACTTCTTCAACTTAATGATGATAATTTTTCAAAAATTTGACAAAATTAATGAAGAATTTAATTTGGCATGCAAACTTTATGAAATTTCATTATGCTCGTTTCTTCATAAGAGGAAGTAATAATAAAGCTCACAGATAGATACATGTGAGCAACTTCATCTGATTTCATTAAACCCAATAACGGATAAAGTATCAACGGTAATAAAGCAGTTACTGCTAACGGTAATACCTCCATAACCCAGTAAATGGCCATTATGATAACGCAGTAGCCACACTTCGCTTCATTCTATAATTATTAATTAGATCAATCATATTAGTTGTACATATCAGAAATTAAAATTAATCAGTATCTAGCTGTTTCCTAAATATCGGGTTCTAGTTTTGATGACAAGATGGAAATTGACGTATGGAAACTTTTTTGAAAATTGTCATCATTTTTTTTCATATGCATTTTGTAGAATATCTACGAATTTCTACACGATTTCTTTCGAAATGATGCAATTTTTCTAACTTTTACAATTTGACCTCCTCACTGACCCTAGAATAGATAATGATACAGTTTAATGTTTGTTACACAATTGGAACGAAGACTTTTGCACCTTCATGATGGATGGATATAACACTTGCCACTACAGATTATTTGAAACTTTCATCATTCCTTACTTTTTTTTATCTATGAAGTTCAAAAATTTCAAAAATGATAATGTGCGAAGTGTATTAGAACTCATACCTGACTTTGTGGAAACGAAAACAAAATAGGTGACAAAATTATGGGGGTTAATATAAGTACCAAATAAGTTCGCATATTCCATAACACAGATAGTATTGATGTTCTAAAATCTCATTTTTTATAATTAAAGAAAAAAGTCTCGGCATCTTTAGAGATTCTTTTTAATTTTCTAGGCAAATTTCAAAATTTGATCAGAAAAATGGATTAAAAAAAAAAAAAATAAAATAGAAAATTAAACAATTTACGATTCTGGTCGTTGATATCTTATTTGCGATTTTAACGGTAACATTCTTATTCTTAGTCATCGATATATTTCAAAGACGCATCAGAATTATTCAAATTTCAGTGATTTGAAATCTAAAAGGCGAATGCTGTAGAATCAGAATTTGTTTTTATTATTCCCGACCATTCGATTTCGTTATATATAGTCAAATAGCGGAAAGTAAAAGAATGGAGGAAACTTCAGATCGAAGGTGTTAACCATAAAGAGTTGTGACACTGTAGATCTTCGCTTGACAGTGCATAAATTAGATAAATTCTTGATCTATAATACACGATGTGAATTTAATTTATCCGTTCCCTATCTCTCTCTCTCTCTCTCTCTCTCTCTCTCTCCATAAGTTGATCAATTAATCTTATCAGTGAATAAATAGCTGTTTTTCGATCACTGTGAGATAAATAATCGCAAAACGCCTTCTCATCCTCGATAATGTTTAACCGTCATGAATTCTGCGTTACGATGAAGTATCTATGCAAATAATCAAACGTAACAAGTGATCATTTTCAGCACACATTACTACTGCATGCTAACTTATTCAAAAAACCTTTAACGAAAAAAAAAAAAAAAAATGAAAAAAGAACCACTAAATAAGTTTCCAGTGACAATTTCGGTATTTCAGCGCATATTACATCGTCGATTTCGTTTGAACCTGTCAGAGTGAAATAGGTAGAAAAAAAAAAGCAAACATATTTATATGAAACAAGCGCCTATTCGAATACAATGTTGTATCAAAATTTCAAATCAGTCGACGGGCTTGAAACGTTCTTTCAAATGTACAATCTGAATGAGTTCAATAAATTCAGTCCGCTCATTTACTTTTACTTACCACGAGTGTAACAGATAAAAAAAAAGGGTTAATATATCCAAATATAAAAAAACGCCTATTCGAATGCAAAGATATATCAAAATTTGAAGGTAGTTGGTAACAGGTTGCAAATTTATGTATCAAATAATAGCAACGATGGCATGATTTTACTTACTTTTATCTGTCATGGGTAGGACAGGAAAGAAAAGTAAATTTGTTTTGATGGAAACACACCCCCGATTTCGATGCAGTGTTGTATCAAAATTTGAAAACAGTCGTTGAACAGATTGTAAAGTTACGTGCCAAATAACAGCAACAATGATGTGATTTCACTTATTTTTACCTATCATAGATGTGACAGATTGAAAAAAAAGTTAATATATCTAAATAAAAAAAGCGCCTATTCGAATGCAATGTTGTAAAAAAATTTGAAGGCAATCGGTGAAGTGATTGCAAAGTTACGTGTCAAAAAATAGCAACGGCGATTTACACTTTTATTATTTAGATTCTTCGATTTCTTCCAGGGAACATTTTTCAAATCTAATGTTTTATTTGTAGGAATGATACAAAAATGATTGATATACATGAAAAAAGATTTTCCTAGTTCTCTATGCTATATTGGGTAAAATCTAAGATTTTAACAGGATTTGAAGCCGAAGATTTCGATGTCAAATGATTTCGGAAATGAGACTAAGAACTGAAGCAAATTGCAACAGTATAATTGCAATTAACGGATTGATTTCAATTATTACTGATGATAATTAAATATCATCAGAGAAGACCGTGCAAAGTCCAAAATTGATTAAGATCAGTTAACTAGTGATAGCTACAGCCTAAATAAAGTGAACTTTTATAAAAAGATGGTTTTTTTGCCTTACTGTCACACAGTGTGTTCTTATTTATTAGGTCACTTGTGTCACTTTTAAATTATTTCAAGCCGGTGCAAAACGGCATCTCATCATGAAATTTGTATATGCAGATTCATTAAAAAGTCAGAAAATAATAAGAAATTTACGATTAATTAGTTTGGTCATGCACCCAAAGGCAAAACAACTATCAGTGGAATTTTAAAATGGTATCGGGAACCTGATCATACACTTTGCAACCATTTGGCCTATTCCATCACTGCATTTTTTCCACTTTTAATTTATTACTAATTACAGCTGAGAAAACTTCATCAGTCACTACCACAGGAGTATACATTTTTGCCTTGATGCATTCCATTTTGCTCTCCTTAGCAATTGGTGACACGTAAGATGTGTCATTTATCTAAACTACTTCATACTGAAGCACTAAAATAATTCACAAATTTTAGATGTAAACGTAAACAGTACATGTGCGCATCAATGTGTGTCTATAAATTTCCGAAGAAAATGAAGTTAGCCGAATACCGAAATAACAAAATGGCTTAGAATTTAAATGACGTATGTTTTCTATTGGCAACTCAGATGCAAGCGAGCATAAAGTTTTCAGAGAGGGCTTAAGATACCAAAGTCACTTCAGTACTTTTCAGTCTATCTGACGGAACAAATAGAAACTACTAAGCAATGATGATACTGGTCGCTGAAATCGCGGAGTTAATGAGAACAAGTGATTTCTTTGTTTTTTAAGTGTATCTCTTGTAAGTTATATGGATTTACTTCTTTATTCTTAGGTCAAATGGCTTTGTAACCTTTGTTCTATGTTGTAATGTAGGTCATACGGCAAGAAAGGCGCGCTCACATGCGGTAACAAAGACGCTTTCTTGTAGATCAAACTCTATCAGGATCCTCCCTCCATAAATAAGAAAAGGGTCTTGAGCATGAGATCATTTGAAAGGATATGTAACCACAGGTCAGATATTTAGTCTATATCTCCTTTTGGGTTATAATATCGTCAGTAAAATTGCTTGCTGATATTGTAATTGTGTCCGTTGTCGTGTTAGTTTTCGTTATAAAGGTTAATTATCCAAGTTTGAAATGCCGGAAAGGTTCGGATAACAATGCAATTAAAACAAGGACTCTCAACTATCACGATCAAAGCGGTCAAAGAAGATCGACGACAATTTTGATCTATCCAGCCAAGTTCGAAACAAGCGACATGAAAGATACGTCAAGAAAGAAACGACAGAATAAGTAGTCTTATTCAGATCACTTGATAACAAAACTTGAAAGTGAGGATAATCAAGAGAAAAGAAATATGAGTGGAAAGGAGACAAGAAAGGAAAGTTCTCCCTCTTATCTCATTAGAAGGAATTTGCAGTGTCTTGCTAACGCTGCCGGAAAGGCTGTTGAATAAATAGCAGAGTTAGAAGGAAAAGAACCGCCAGCTGGATTAGAATACCAGAGAATGGTAGAATGGTTTAAAAGGCAAAAATCTAACATTGAGAGGCAAATAATAGTGTTAGACGGTATGATCTCCAAGGCAAATAAATTGGAAAAAGAATGGGAAGAATCATTACGTTCAGTAAAAATGATGAATGGACGAATGACGTTAAATTATATAAGGATTGCTTGTATGAAGAAGACTGTCTCTCTGATGCAAGAAATAAGATTTATTGTAAAAGAGCTTCACTACTTATGGAACTAAATCGAATGAATGAGGCACTTTTAGAAATTGAAATGACAGAAAATCAAGCATTTGTTAAGCAATTTGAAGGGAGAAGCAAAAGAAAAAATAAGTAACCTGATGGTGAATGAAGAAAATTACCCAGTGGCTATAAAGAATTTCTATGAACGACATGGAAACAAAAATCAAAGATATAAGAACTATATAAAAGTCAAAAAAAGCGTTCGATGCTCAAAAAAGCCATTTCGAAGAACAAGGGAGCTTCTGAATTCATCCTATTAAAAGGATTAGGAGAGAAAATAAAAACAATGCAACTGAATGTGATAGAAAGCCTGAGAAAAAAGAAATAAAGGAATCCAGAATGGACAATGGAAGACACTGTAAGTCACCTAAAAGAAAAATTAAAAATCGGAGAAGATTCTGAGGAAAAACCTGCGATAAAAGTCCAACAGGCAGAACAAAAATTGAACGAGCAGGATCATATGGAAGGTAATATTTGAAATGGGAGAATGGCATTAAACGTACAACAGTTTGATCAACAGCAAAAGAAAGAACAGTAACTCCTAGTACAGATTGCCACAAAAGAGCGAGAAAAATCGATTACCGTGCATTTTTTGTGGAATGACATATGTGGTAAATATCCGACTGTGAAAGAAAGGTTGGAAAAGTTGAAGAAATTGGGACTTTGTGAACTATTTATGAAAAAGGCTACTCACTACAACCTGTGTGAGAAAATTAAAATGTTTTATTGCGGATCTGAACACAATAGCGATCTATCTAAGAAACAGTATGCAATGAAGCAAAATTAAGATTACAAAATTGGTAAAGAAATGAATGAAAGCCTAAGACTGTGGCGACTACGATAGTAGATGATAATATCCGAAAAACGTATGTAATGTCCAAGAAAGTAAGACTATAATCAATCCAAAAGAACCAGGAAATACAGTAAAGGCCTTAATTTTCTTTGACACAGAAAGTGATTGTAACTACGTTATGAAATCAATAGTAAACAAATTGAAATCAAGACAGAGATCTCCAAATATGTTAATAACAGGAATGGTGGGCACAAGAAAATGTAAAAGCCGAAAGGTAACTTTCAGAGTTTAAAAAAAAAAAAAAAATGGAAAATGGCCAGGCATATTATTGATTCTATACTCGAACGTATACAGTATCTGGTAAACAATGAATGTGAGAAGCTTGAGAAAGGTCAGTGGGGAAAGCCAGATAAATTACTAGGCGTGGAAGGAATTGCGGATTTAATCATTCGTAATTTCATAAAGCAACTACCAGGAGAAATAGTTATGGAAATAGAAACAGGAATAGTCACAGGCGCTATAAAAAAGGTGAGGCAAGATAATAAGAAATATAAAATAACGAGTCTCATGAGATGAAAGCAATTGCAAACAAAATTAAAAAGGAATCGCAAATACAAGTAGATCAGATTGAACAAACGTGGAAATTAGAAGCAATTGGAATTAAAGATTTAATGACGAAATATCAGGATGATGAAACTCTTAAGCATTTCAAAAGTCGTTCACTATGAACAGTGAAGGAAGATGTGTTGAGGTTGGTCATGGAAGAACCGAGAGATCGCGCCACCAAAGGGATATGGACTGGCAAAGAGAGGACTACGTTCTACTGTACGAAGATTAAAGAAATCTCCAGAATTATTGGAATTTTACGATAAATATTTCAAAACCTTATTAGAAGAAGGAGTTATAGAAAAGATAGGGAGCCAGAATGAAACATCGCGAATATTTAATCTGCTCACCAAGCGGTAATAACACCTCAGAAATCTACCACGAAGATAAGAGTGGTATTTGACGCATTAGCAAAGTTCATCGCTAAATGAATGCCCATATAAGGAGCCAGTAATGTTACCATCATTAATAGGAATTCTTTTACGAGTTAGGCAAGGACATTATCTGGTGATGGCTGATGTGGAGAAAGCATTTTAACAAGTCAGCTTGGAACAGAAAGATAGAGATGTCATTAGGTTTTTGTGGCTGAAAAACAAATCGAAGGAGATGATTCAAGAAAATCTGGTCACTTTTCGCTTCGCAAGATTTCCCGTTGGAGTAGTATTATCGCTTTTTCTATTAACCGCTGTCATTTGACATCTGCTGAGTAAAGAAAACTCTAAATTATCAACAAGAATTGCAAAGAATCTTTATGTTGATAATGTTGTACTTACCTCAGAAAGTGGGTCAGAAAGTATTAGAAAGCCCAAGGAAGCGAAAGAACTGTTCAAGAAAGTCAAGATGCAATTGAGAGAATTTCATGCAAACCACTACATTAGTGCAAACAATGAACAAGAAATGATAGCGAAGACAAAAGTAAAACTGTTAGGCAACGAATGGAATAATGGCAAAGATGAATTTACATGGAACTGGAAGATTCCACAAGAAGGCCTTCAGACTAAATGCCAAATATTGCAGTTCTAAGCTACTATTTACGATTCATTAGGACAATTGGGTCCAATCATATTCCCAGGAAACTTTTGATTCAAGACTTGTGGAAGAAAGTTTTGTTATGGATGGAAAACTAGGACTTAAATGAGACGCTGCTTGGAGTTGAAAAGATATTTAACCAACTTGATGTCATAGAATCATCAAGATACATGTGATTTGTAGATGTATCCGAAAAGGCTGTGGGTCTAGCCGTGTGTGCATGTAGAAGTAGTAGCACATTACGCAAACTACAACTGATATGCGAAAAGACAAGATTAATTCCAAAACGAGAAAATAAAACCAATCCACCAGTGTTCCTCGATTGGAATTATTCGCCATCATACTTGCAGTAAGAGCGCTAGAATTCATCAGACGAGAAATTGAAGTGGGAAAAGCATATTTAAGAACGGATAGTGCTTGTGTCCTGCTCTAGCTAAGAAAACCGTCGATATGATTCAGATATATCACAAATAGAATTGATGAAATAAGAAGGAAATTGAATTTCGTCATGTAAGATCAACAAATAAACAGCGGAACAGCTTCACGAGGACTTTTCGCAGAAAAATTGAAAGGCAATTTGTTATGGTGGAATGGTCCATCATGGCTGTGGGAACCAAAAGAAAACTGGCCTGAAAACAAAGCCATGAAAAAAAGTTTTATTAATGTGTTTGAGTATGAGATTGATGGAAGAAGCGATACAATCATAGAAAGTTATGGCGTTGATAGATGAGACAAGATTCTTATCCCTACCTAAGTTAATAAGAACAATACTGTACATCTTACGATTCCTTGCGAAGGTAACAAAAGAAAAGATAAGGAAATTGAAAGAATTCTCAAGAGAGAATTTTACTTCTAAAGAAAATGAGAAGGCAACACAATTGTTAGTCAAGATGGTACAAACAAACATAATGCAAAGTGAAATCGAACATTGGGGTTTAAGAAAGATCAGAATGGAAACTGGAGATGCATTGGAAGATTGAGAAGAACCATTCCTCAAGTTGGAGATTTTCCATACTTCATCAATAAAGGAAAGTTTGCAGAATTGATTGCGAAGCATTGTATGAAAAACCACTTCATGCGAGCGTGCACTAAACTTTGGAGTAAAATGAGATAACGTTGTTGGATCACGCACGGTCGAGCATACATTAAGAAAATATTGAGACAGATTTGTAAAAGTTACACTATGTGGGTGGCTACGCCATTTGAATAACCGAACTTACCTGCGTATCCCGCTGCTAAAGTTATGGCAACGCAACTATTTGAAACAATTGGTTTAGAATCATGTCAAAACCTAATGATGGGTGGCTTTGTTTGCATGTCTGGCTACTTGAGCGGTACGTCTTGAAGTAATGAAAATGATATCTACTGAACAATGCATACAAGCATTCAGAAGATTTATAAGGCGAAGATAACAACCGAAACACGTAATTTCCGACAATGCCAAGGATCTTATAGCAACTTCTTGAAGCTGTTGTTAAGTCTGGTAAACCTTTTTTCATCATTGCAGAAGACATTGAAAGTGAAGCATTAAGTACTTTGGTTGGTATTTATAGGATTAAATAAAACGAAAAGAACGAAAAGTGAAATCATGGAATGGGAATGCATTACTCGATACGCTCTTTGACAAGGCAGCATTTATGAAAAAATGGTTGAAATAGTTAAAAGATCTTTAAAAAGAGCCATAGATATAAATCGCCTTAATAATGCAGAACTAATAACTTCAGTCGCGGAACTTGAAAGCAAATATCAACGAAAAACCTTTGGTCGATATCGAAGTGTTAAGACCTGGGGATTTTTTGCATTCAGGCTCAACTCGAGGAGAAGAGAGGATTACTGCAGAGATGATGCAACATCCAGTATTTCAAATCTGCAAATAAAGGATTCGGCACATCAGTATATGACAACATGCAAAAGACTTGATCACTTATGAAAATTATGGCAAGAAGAATATTTAAAATAAGTAAAAACGAGCTGAGCGTAAACACCGAGAGCTTCGCAGCCAGATTCGGTGAAAACCAGAGATAGTTGTTGAAAGGAGATTGCCCTAGAAATATCTGGAAAATGGGAAGAGTCCATAGACTCAAAAGGGGTAAGGATGGTACTTGTCGATCAGCAATTGTAAGAATATCTAATGGAAACGAGCTAGTGAGAGCAGTAAGACATCTCTATCCCTTGGATCTCCGAGGGACAACAAGGTCCAGAGGATCGCTTGCCTCGGGAATTCGCTGAAATTGCGAAGAATACCTGAAAATAAGTGGTTTCTTTGTTCTTTAAGTGTATCTCTCGTTAGTTGTGTGGATTTATTTCTTTGTTCTTAGGTCAAATGGCTTGTAATCTTTGTTCTATGTTATAATGTAGTCACACACCAATAAAGGCGCGCTCACATGCGGTAACAAAGACGCTTTCTTGTAGATCAAACTCTATCAGGATCCTCCCTCCATAAATAAGAAAAGGGTCTTGAGCATGAGATCATTTGAAAGGGTATGTAACCACAGGTCAGATATTTAGTCTATATCTTCTTTTGGGTTATAATATCGTCATTAAAATTGTTTGTTGATATTGTAATTGTGTCTGTTGTCGTGTTAATTTTCGTTATAAAGATTTGATTATCCAAGTTTGAAATACCACAAAGGTTCGGATAACAGTCCAATAAGAAACAAAAACTTTCAACCATTATTACGATCAAATCGGGACATCACTAATTCATAAAAACAGCCAATTTACGTACATATTAACTTGCAGTGCATGAGAATGATACTTGTTTGCAACTCGTAATTGGCAGGAATCACTGATTCTGAAGATGTATGATCTACTTTAGCTATACTTTTAACATTAAGGATTTTCATAAGAATATAAGTAGTCTCGATGCTCTTTTTGTAATTTTGAAAATACCTTTGAATTAAAACATTAATCAGTAAAATTTGGAGGATGTAACACAGCAACATGAAGTTGAGCACCTTGTACCCAGAAATTTTTCAAATCTGAGAAATAATGAGAGGTGTAGTGATCGTTTGTAACCAGATTTTCTGGTTCCTAAACCTCCTGTAATTTGCTAAAACTCAGATGCACTTTTTTTTTTTTTGAGTATTATCATGGAAAATTTGTAATTAATGTTTTAAGGAAACTTCAAGAAATTTTGAATAAGATTACTGGATAATTTAAACTTCCGACTACAGCAACTGTATATATATTGTTTATATATTTTTACTCTATATATATTGGAGCAATATATATACAATAAAAAATGAAAGTTAAAATAGCACATTCTTTGCATAATATAAATTGATCATAGATATGACCGAAGAAATACTGTGTTCACGTATTCTTTTTCATTTTAGTTGATTGAGATTTCAAATGAGGTATCGCTGTGATGCACAATTCTGAAAGTTAACAAGCAAAATGCATCAAGAATTTCCATTTTAAAATAATAAAAATTCTAATTTAAAGAAATTTCAGCGCTGAATCAAATTCTATACTAAGGATTGAAATCTAATTATAAAATATGCTTTGGTTAGACTTCGAACAGCATAGCATGAAACACTTTATGATTAATTTGTTTGCACATTTAATATCATTCCAGCTATTCTATAATAACGTTTAATAATTTGTTTAATTGCAAATACTTCTGGATTACAGTTCCATGAAATATTTGTTATTAATTAAAATTGTATTACTGTATAAGCAAAAATAGTAACCTCCAGTAATGAAATTGTTATCAACGTCAATCATTTCTGTTGATTTTTGCTTATACAGGTCATCGACAACAATGATCAAATTTAGGGTTTTAATGGCAGTTTTCAAAGAGCTACCATTTGACTGGCAGCTGATACCAGAGCGGTAGTGACATATCAGATCCACTGAAATGAGTTCGAAAGAAATTCAGAATATTAATTCTGAAGATAAAAAAAAAAGACTTGGTAAAAAAGTGACACCTGTCAGTTGACGAACATCGTAAACTATCGTCATAATCATTCCTTGCATTAAGAAATCGAGCATTGTCGATAATTTTCTTTTTTGTGCGTTGTTCATTCACTTTGTAGAAAAGCAGGCAGTGACGTTGATCCTTTTTCACAATACCCATTAGAGCAAGAAATGCCATAAAAAACGTGAACTGAATTTTAAATTTTAATTTAGTTTTTGACGGAATGCACGATTTAAATTCCTCACTGTAAAGCACAAGATTCGCTCTACAGAAATTTTGAAAAAGTGAACCTAATTTTAATTGAATTGGTTCGAAAAAATCACTAACCTGATATAAATAACAGAAGATGAACGTAATACACGCATAGCTGCAAAAGAACTGCATGCCCAGTAGTTCGCTCGCACAATCTACAGCAAAAGATAATATATCGGTGATATTTGTGATCGATATAGTAACCCCAGCCTGAGCTATCATATCACGCATTCTGAAAGCGAAATGTTTATTTCTGCTCTTCTGTATTTTTTCACACATTGCTCATCGAAAATACTGAGCAAATTACATCTCAGATCAAAAAAGCTTGCAATAACAATTCCTACTATCACCACAGTTGCAGGTCAATCAATTTACGATGATTCCTGACAGAATTCCGGAAGAAAATTCATATTTACAATTCCATTTAGTCAACTATTATCAGGCCGAATCACAACATAGTCCTCTCAATTTTCTTGAAGTACTCAAGAAAATGATTTGATATAATGTGACTATTCCCGGTCTTTGCTATTTTTCTAATGTGGCAAGATTCTTAGGTAAAAGGAAATAATTGAATGTACGTCGAAATTCACAAATAGTTTCACCTTTTCGATACAATATCTGTCTGATTCGATAGATTCCAACAAGTTTTCATTAAAAACACGTCATCCACGCCAATTGTTATAACTTATTCATTTAGGTCCAAACAGTCTAACCAACGACCAAATTAAAAAATTGTTAAGCATCTTAAGTCTTCTTCAAAGGCTAATTCTCAATAGTGTATTGTTTGAGGGCTAATTACCATTAAAAGACTTAATACACAGAATTTGCAAATCTATTACAAAATAAGTTCTGATATTTTTCGGATTAAATTCTCATAATTTCAGTTTGCACACTAAAAGTTGAATGAATTTGTTTGGGAACCTTAGAACCAATTCAGTTCTTCTCACACCTTTCTCGCTGATAATAAAAAACAAATCTGCACCAAATTGCTAATTGCTAACCGATAATGAGGAATTGTATAATTGTATTGATTACATTGTACGGTATGCCTACTATCAAGGCAAGCCCAAAACCACTACATATTGCCAATAATGTTGTGACAAGACTTAAAGCACATTCGCAAAATTAATCTTTCTCCAAGTTTCCAAATCAAATTAAATTCAATTAACTGAAAATCTCGCAGAGAAGTAAAAATATAATTTTACAAATATTGGCTTCCCAGATGTATTGGTACTTCTAAGATTTAGTACCTGCACATGCAACATAAGGCTTGCTGTGAATCCAATCGATGACTGTTCTTGGATGTTTTTTTAATACGTATGAAAGTATGATGGTATAAATGAAAAGTAACGAGAAGCTGGTAAAGAAATTCTAAAGGAAATCTTTTGCATTCTCCGCTAAACCATCCTGCAAAACTAGATAATAATATCTTAAAAAGAAAATTCTAATTTGAATTTCAAATAGCCTTCTAATTCTTGCATTTGATTGATTCAAAAATTCTTTTCATGCAAATGAATATATTTACTTACTTATAATGAGTGATAATGTGAGAATGATAGTGAGATAATATCACTTTTGTAAACATGCAATAAGTAATGCTCAACAGCATAAGAAAATAATGTCGAGTAATGAAGAATAATATTCACTTTTTGCTTTAGAAAGTAGAATAGTTGTGTCAATTTTGCCATTTTTATGGTACCATTCGATTCGTTTAAGGTTACATCGCTTAGCAATGTTCCAAGATAAATGGGTGTGTCCTGAAATTCGGTTTCGTTATTCATCAAAACTTATAATTTCCAAAATTTTTTTTTAAACCTTAAAATAAACTTATATAAAATAAATTCAATATAACTTATCTTTTCCTCACTACCAAAATTGCATTCTCTTAACAAACCGTAATATTTTCAATTGTGTTTTGCATTTTCGCTATAAAGTTAATTCTGTGGCTGGCGAGCTTACCTTACTGCCAACTCGAGGATAAGTCAATTCTACAAAACCGCCAACTTTCAGCTGTTCTTGTAACATTGAATATGTTCATTTGCTCCACATACCCAATCATAGCTGAGACATAAATCCTAAATATATTGAATATAGAAGACTGATTGATCAGCTGATGGTTGATTGGTCAATTAATTAATTGATTAACTTATTAAACATAATCCATTGATTCAACCGTTGTATTTCATCTAATACTTGTTTTCTCAACAAATTGCCATCATCTTTGACTTTTACCAGAACATTTATAAATCGTTTCATTTCAAACGATTTGCGCGCAAAAATTTATTTTCATTCAATGGCCACAATGACGAAAACGTTTCAAATTCTTGATGCCATCTACAATTGATAAAATTTTTCCTTTTTAAGCTAAACTATTTATAAATAATAGAACTATCCAAAGATCATGTGCGTTCATGGACCTTATGGGATCATGACGTAGAATTGTATCATCGAAACAAAATTTGGTCAGTTGAGATCATTTAGACAGATTAAAATTTGATTCCATTCTAATTACTCTCTTATAAATGCTCCGAACACAATTGAAAGTAATAGATTTTACACAATAGCAGAAGGCAACTCTTTTCATCTTAATAACGGAATTATTTCTTCTCTCTTTTGATCTTGTGTCTGTACTTGTTAGATTCCATACTGCCTTTTTTATCATTAATTAAGACTGAAAATGAGACTTTTTGCTTCATATCGTTAGTTTAATCAATTTAAAAAAAGTAAAACTCTATGAAGTTAATTGATTGCATGCCATGAAAAATGAGTTCAAAATAACAAAATAGAATGCAGAAGTTTCCCAATATTTTTACCTGGCATATATTGGAGTGAAAACATAAAAAGAATCATCAACAATTAAGACTGTAAGGCGGCAAAAGCCAAATGATAAGAATGATGTTATGATCAATGGAGCGATAACTAGAAACCATCGCCACCGATAACCGAATTCATTGTACCATTGAAAAAAACGACGAAGTTGAGGTTCTATTGATGCTATCTTCATCTGCAAATGGTTTATTCAGGTTCACACATAGCTGGATGTTCTTTTTTTTTTCTAACAAATGTAAGTTTTATCACTATCAGTAGCAGTGTTTTTTGTTTGATGTGAAACGATACATCTTTGGAGTGCTCGGCCTTATTTCATTTTTCAATAGATAATAGTACAAGACAACTTTTTTTTTCCGTTTTTTTGTACCATAGTTATAAATATAGTTTTTAGTAAAACTAAATCTTAAAAATATGCACAATTTGTGCGGATCAGTTCCACACTGAAGGTGAATTATCAGCAAGCTGTACAGCTTAATATAATGTTCGGAACTATACTCCATTCTATATTATCATTTTAATTTATTATGAGAAAGACGAAAAGTTTTCAAATTTAAAGAAATTTGATAAAATGTGATGCAAGATTTTTCTAATAGTAGTACTAGAAAGACTTAATATGATCAAAAATATCAATTTTTTTTAGTTTAATCATAAAATGACATGGTCCTCAGGCATCGTAATCTTTCAAAATGATAAAATGAACAAAGGCTCGACAATGAATAATGAATAGTTTAAATCTAAAAAGCAGAAATAATTCAGTAGGATAAAGAAGATTAATAAAGTTTTTAAGGACTTTCCCGTAATAACCAGAACTTTGGAAATTTCGGAAGTTTTATTAAAATTTAGAAGTTTTATTCTAAATTTTATAAATACAGCAATCTGAGATAATTTGCTTCGGATAAGTTACCAACAATCACAGTTTATATCTTTCAATGATTAAAGATTAATTTCAAATGATAACACTTTAATCGATGAAGGACATTTATGAAATTTATTGGGCTGTACACAAAAGATGAAAATTTAAAAATTGTGCACAAGATTTTTTTTTTTTGCATCAGTGTTCACTGGATCTATAAATCTGAAAACTGAATTAATGGGTGCACTGAATTGTTAAATATTGAAAATAAAATTTATTATTTACACTAGCTGGCCCGGTCACGCTCCGCGTGTCCGGCTCCAGCTAATCCATATAAATAGAAATGTTAATGTTCATTTGTTCAAAATCTTAAACCTCCGAAAGTTCTTAACCATGCACATTATTTATATTCAAAATCTTAGGTATCGGAAAGTCCTTAACCTGTTGCTTTGAAATTTTGACGCAAAGTTGCATTCGAATGTTTTAAAATATTCACCTATTGATTTGAAATTTTTATGCGCGTTGCATTCGAATAGACAAATGTTTTTAAATAATTAAGGCGAGCAATTCAAGCTTTTCGTTTGTTTTTTGCTTTGTGAGAAATGTGATTCGTTTATTTTTTGATTTGTGGGGAAGGTAGTTGCGTCGCACAAATATCGAGTGTATAATCAAACGTTTCGTTCAAGCAATTTAATTATCTCTCTGAATTCTAATATTAGATTGTGTCTTGAATGGCCTCTTTTCATAAATTTTACCCATTGATCTAAACAGCACAATTGTAAGGATTGATTACTGATCGTGAATGCAAAGGTCTCTCAAATTGGGAACTGCAATCACTTAAACTGAAATAGCACACCCACTGGAATCATAAAAGTTCTCCACCGATTCTTTTCAAATTTTGACATAACCTTGTACTCGAATAGGCCATCATTATTTATTATTATTATTTATTACGCAACAGTAAAAAATCAATAATATCAATAAAACAAATCTAATGATAAATTTGTAAAATTAAAAAGGAGGAAACGACTAAAAGAGAAAACTATAGAAGAAGAAAGGAGAAAACTAAAAAAACCCGAGCCGTAGCATTAAAAAGCTCCCTTTGATGTTCCTATATAAAATGATAGAAAGCGCGCCTTTGTTAGCGCGTGATGATGATGCGCATTTATTGGCGCGCGAAAGTCATCACATTGAACTTAGTTGAGGGTTACAAAGAAATGATCAATGATTATCTATTATTGATTTTTACTTGTTAGGCAACAATAAAAATCAGTAATTTTAATAAAACAAATCTAATGATAAATTTATTAAATATAAAAGGAGAAAACGACATAAAGGGAAAAAAATCCGAGTCGGAGCGTTAAACCGTTCCCGTTGACATTCCGGTGCAAATGATAGAAAAGGGCACCTTTGTTAGCGCGTGATGATGATGCGCCTTTGCTGGTGCGTTAGGGTAATCGACACTGGCCCTAGTTGAGAGTTATAAAGGATTGGCCAATTATTTATGATTATTCAGCATTCTTTATTATTATTCACTATTATTTATTATTATTTATTATTTATTTGCTATAATTTATTACTATTCATTATTCTTTATTATTATTATTCTTTATTATTCTTTATTATTATTATTTTTATTATTATTATTCTATTATTTTTTATTATTATTCTTTATTATTATTATTCTTTATTATTGTTATTCTTTATTATTATTATTCCTTATTATTACTATTCTTTATTATTATTATTCCTTATTATTACTATTCTTTACTATTATTATTCTTTATTATTATTATTCTTTATTATTATTATTCTTTATTATTATTATTCTTTATTATTATTATTCTTTATTATTATTATTCTTTATTATTATTATTATTATTATTATTATTATTATTATTATTAGAGAGATAATGGCGTTACGTAAAAAAAAGTGACAGATGCGATGACATCATTATTGAAAGTACAAAAAAATGAAAAGATTTTTTTCTACTTTCAATCTTATTTTGAATGTGAACAAAGTGTTGGTTACACTTAAAATGAAGAATGATATTGCAATGTTCATTTCAAAAGATTTGACATTTTTTCCCAAATTACACGGTAGTGTATGAACCAAAAAGTCACTATAAATAAATTTCTTCTAAATTATTAAATTATATTTATTTAATAATTAATGATATGAAATTTTCTTTCAAGCTTTGATATTGTTGTAAATGCAAGGGAAGTGTTTTCCAGTTCCCTGATGAAATATTTACATGTTTTGTTAGCTGAAATTAATAAACTAATTGTTCCATTTTTTATGGTTTATGTCGATTTGTAGTTTATGCACAGTTTTCTTTTTTTAGATTTGTTGACACTAATTTAAA
>KZ270032.1:30556-103017 GCA_002249935.1 Onchocerca flexuosa
TGTCTCATAACTTCTGCAATTTAGTAATGTCAAAAGAAGAGTTGTTGAAAAAGTATTTGCTTTCTCTTTTTTTTTTTTCTACTTAACCTAACTGAGCTACAGCAACGCGTATATAAAAACATGTGCGTATTCGAATGCAAAGTTGTGTCAAAATTTCAAAGCAATAGAAAAGAACTTTTCAACATCTAAGATTTTGAATTAATAGATAAAGCACGTATTTAAGAACTTTCGGAGATTTATGATTTAGAACAAACGAATATTCATGTTTTCTTTAAATAGATTAATTGGACTGGATTGGTCACGCAGAGCGTGGCCGGGTCCAGCTAGTATATATATATATGTATAAACAAATGGAATCATTTTTATAAATATTATTAGTAGTGATATTTATTGCTAAAATTATAATGCTATATTGTCGAAGAGGCTTGAAATGGCAAAGTTATAATAAAAATTAATTTTTGCTGGATTCAGTTATCACCAACAGAATATATTCGATAATGAATTTGTCGGACCAATACAATATCATCGCAAATATGCCAAGGTATTAAATGACCTTATAATTGCGAAATAATGAAAAATCTGCATTTCAGCTGCTTTTACATCAATTTCATTTTGATCGTGATGAAAATAAGGAATAAAAATACTTAGAATATATGCAATTTCAGAAGATTTAATGGCAAATATTTATTGATACAGTTTATGGAAAACGATTCTGATGCAAGTTTTTTTTGAAATTTATGAAATAGATACACCTTGAAAAATTGTTGAATCTTCGATTTGACATCTACAGATCCATTCGTGACTTTTTTATCAACTAAAAAACTACGATATGTGATTCGAAGATATGGCAGTCAGATAAGGATTGAAAACAGATGACTGAAATTGAAACCAGATGATTGAAACCAGATGCGTCAAGAGCAAATTGCTAGTCATGGACCATCCAGACAGAATCGATCTCATATCTCACATCGTACATTTCCAAGTCAAGTAATTTGCTACATGACGTTGTGTTTAATCAAGAGAGAGAGTGTGTTTGTGGGTTTAAATAAAAAGACTAATTTAGTTTTGAGGTCGCCGGAAAAAGAAAGGAATTGTCATTGCTGGAAATAAGTAACAAATTAATTATCTAAAAAAGTGTTTTTTGGTCTTACAAAGTAAATGAGAAATTCTTCACGTTGTCTTCAAATGTGTGGAAGAATATTTTTGAAACAAAAACAAAAAAGCCTTCAATCTCTAGTCAGTATCCAAAATGTATGGAAAAAGCTAGTTATTGAGATAAGAAAATATTTTAATGGAATAAAATTATGTTCTTCTTTCAAGATTATGTTTTAGAAAACCTCTTTTGGTGGGTAGAATTGAAGTGAATTTAATGGATTCATTTAGGTTGATTTCAGGAATCGATAACAAGATGGCAAACGAGTCGTAATTTCTGCAGAAAATCATTAACTCCCAAATTGTTATTTCGACTAGTCAGGTCTGTTCTCATTTCTAAAATCGAATTGCATGAAAATTTCAATATTCGCTCTTTTTCCAAAATACCGTCCTACTGTTCGATCGATACTTTGAGTTTTAAAATTAATTTGAAGAATTATGTACTTTTTTTAGAAACCAGTCTTTCAACAGAATTTGCTTCAAAGGATATTTTATATTTCTGTTCAAAGACATCCAACCAGCTTTCGCAGAAACATTTTTGTAATACATTATAATAAATGCTTATTAAAAGTTGCAATATGCTGATTTCTGAGCTTGAATTTCACAATTCCATTTTCTCCTGCTTCTTCAATCGAATAAAATAATGATTATTATCCATTCGATTTCTGAACAAGTGTGATTATATGACGATCATAGCGATCATTCAAGAACTAAAAGCGGTCGATAAAAAGGAAACGATGAAGATTATCAAATTATGCAAACTATTCAAACATTAATGAATCTAAATGTTTATAAAATATCCATGCAGCACATTTTCAACATAAGTCTCTGAAAAAAAGAAATATCATTTTTCTCTGAAAGAGGAAATATACCGAGCGAGTCATGAACTCGAGATGAGCTTATAGGACATTTCTTTAGCTGACCTCAAAATGAAATCAATGGATAGAGATCGATTTCGATCAGCCAAAAAATAATTAGACATAAGGCAATTAGGAGAATTCATACAACATGCTCGTGATATGATCTTTCTAAAAAAAAATGAAAGCAACTGCAAAAAATGTTGCTTCTACTAATTAATATTTTTGCATCACAAAAATTTGCCTTGTACTCTTTTTTTTTTTTTTTTTTTTTTTTTTTTTTTTTTTTTTTTTTTTTTTTTTTGGATTTTTTAATTATTTTGACCTGCTAACAATGAACAATTTTTTTTGCATAACGAATAATTAAGTTTGATAACTTAAATAATCTTATCACTCCGTTCATGATTAAAGCAAATCTCCTATATTGATTTCGAGGAAAGTTACATTTGACTCTTCTTCTTTCAAAATATTTTCGGATTATTCGGTTGTCATAATTCTAGTATCTAATTGTGGACATGTCTCAGAAAAAGTTCTAGGAAACTTGAAATTATTAAAACTTCATTTCCAAATGCAATTTAAAATATTAAATAACTTTATGAGTGTTGAACAGAGATTCGTTTCTTTGAAACTGGCGTGTAATATAGTTCGTCACTACCATTTTTACAAGGAAAGTAATTCAAACCAAAAAATTCTTAATTAGAACTGATAAGGGAAAATGATTGCATCTGCTGATAAACTTAGTTCTTTTATGTAAATAATAAATGTTAATAATTATTCAGTAATTTCACCTACAGATAAAAATTTGAATCTTATTATTTTAGTAACAAATTATTGATATAAAAAGTGCCGAAAAGCAATAATTGTTGATGGCAGAAAGAAAGTTTTGACTAATTAATAAACAAATGACAGCATGATAATTATTCAAAAAGTTCAAGCAATGTCAGTAACTATATATTAGGAGGAGATCATTTTTATATTGGAAATACTATCCATTCTTTTGCCCAAGTTAATTTGAAACGCATTAACGCCATATACTTCATTTTTTTTTAAATTCACCAAATGAATGATTCATTTAAATTTCAACATAATATTGCCTCAGTAATGAGTAAAATAACTGAAATCTCTAAATTTTCACTTTGCTTTTTACTTTACTAAAAAAAAAAAAAAAAAAAAAAAAAAAAGTAAAGAAGAATCGATTATGTAAATTCATTATTTTCCATTATAAAATAAGAAAAAGTTGATTTCTAATTTTTAAAATATGTTTGGAGAGATTTCTTCTTTCTAATTGGTGTTTTAGCATCTTCAGTGATGTGAGAGGATTTTTTTTTAACTGTAAATGAGAAAACTAGTCATTGATAAAAAACTGATAACGTGGAACCGAAAATGAATCAGATGCAAAGCTTGAACTGCGATCAGAAAAAGAAATTTTATATAACCGAGTGGAAAATATAATGAAATTAATTTCTCAAATATAGAGATAAACCATTGGTTAAAATCAATAACAAGCTAATTACCATTGGCTGGTTGAATTAAAAACAATGACGTTTGCATGTGAATGCCCACCGATATTACTGATGTTATATGCATTAAAAAAGATTCATCGTAAGTAAAAGCTTTCAATGTAAGCAAGAAGTTCTCTTCATGCCAATGGCATTATTTTATTAAAAAAAAAGATTGCTTATTTGGTGAGAAAGCAATATTTCATATCAGCATGCAACCAGCATGCAAAACATAATGCGTTAATCTTGTAGTCATCTCGCAGTCTCTTCCCTCTCTTGATGGCAATCTTAGCTATCTTTGATAAGAAAATTAAAATTAATATGATTTTCTATACATTCATATAATTCATTTATCTTTTAAATCAAACGAGATCATTAATTCCATTGTAAGCCTTATTGAAAGTATTTTCAAATTATTACTTTCCGTTTGTTCATCTGAAGATTTGTTTCAATTACATCAGTCGAGGGTAAACCTGATGGAGGACTTACGATAAAACTTGCAGTAGAATGTTCGCTGAAAATATGCTGAGTAGGTAAAAATATTATTAATTGGAAATGGTGTTTGGGATGTAAGCAACCGGGCATTCAAAAATACTGCTGAAGAGATGTAAATAGATGAGAGTGTCAAAAAGATTGATTGAATTGAATTTGACATTTCCCCCAATCAAGAAAGCAACAAATCTCATCTTTCTACATCGCCCCTTATCAACTAACAAAATACATTGTATCAGCTACAAATGGACTTTTTACGCATGCGCAAAATTTAATTTTATCGATAAATCCGCTTTATTGAAACAATTTAATAAGTAATTGCTTTCAATCGCTCTCTCGTCTCCAAGAGATGACGATATAATCATGTTCGTATCTGCTAATTTGTTATTTCACTGCAGTAAATTGAATTATTTGCAAACATTGCAAATATGAGATACTAATATTCTAACTTCTGTTGCCCAATAACCGATTAATGATAATAAGTTAAGAAGAATTAAGTTGAAGCAGTTTTTAAGTCTTGAACTTTATGCATTCTCAATTCTGAAGACTTAAAATTCAGTCCATTTCATATATATTGAAATAATGATAGTTTCCTTGTTCCAATGAAAAAATTTTATGAATCTGGAAAATCTTGAAAATTCTTGAAACTCAAAGTAATGAGATATGATTTTAAACATCATTTATAGTATATATTGGTAATATATAATTTACTATAATTGGAAAATGATATAACACACTTCAGTATTTCGAACAAGATTATTTCTTCATCCTTCCGATTTCCTTTGTTTGAAAAAATGCCAAGTTTTGAAAGAAGTATCTCGCTCCATAGCTTTTTTATTGAATTATTTCCAAAGAATACTCCTTTTTTTGTCTTTATCTTAAGCTTTAATTTCTGTTGCAAGTTTGGCTTAAAAGCATTTTTAAGGCATTTGATTAAATTTACTATATTCACCGTATCGTTCACTTCATTTTTTAATTGATCAAAATTTTTTTGAACTTCACAAAGAAGTATTTTTTGCATCCATTACACTTCCGATTCAGTTGACCGGAAAGCATTTGATGTTATAAAGTTCTAGATGCAAATTACTTCTCACAGAGAATTTAAATTAAAAAATTCCACCAGTTTCAAAAAACTCTCCATTTGAGTTTGTAATCTGCAGAAATGACTTCAAAACTAGTTGATCCAAAAGTTTATTGGCTTTTTCATGTATAGCGACTTCATTATTCGTACTTTTGGATACAAAAAACTCTCAAAATTTAAAAATAAAAGACTTTTCGCTATAATTTAAGCGCTCATGCAGCTCATGTCGAAGTAATTCAGGATTCAACAATTTATCCTTTTTGTAGATAATAATGGAAAATAGAATATTTATGCTAAAATTAATGAAGCATGCAGCCAGCTACGATTTTTTTATCCCATCTTTGAAGTACTAGAAGCACTAAAAAATGCGAAATTGACAGTAGCATAACCAATATATTTAATGAAATGTATGTGAAGTTAAACGACAGAATTCGAAGCATATGAACAATACTAAAGTTTTGGCACTTCATGAAACATAAAAAATGATGGAAATGATTAAAATGGCACAAATTAGGCGATGAAA
Organism: Onchocerca flexuosa; assembly: GCA_002249935.1. Classification (NCBI taxonomy): domain Eukaryota; kingdom Metazoa; phylum Nematoda; class Chromadorea; order Rhabditida; family Onchocercidae; genus Onchocerca; species Onchocerca flexuosa. The sequence continues at coordinate 36,161 of KZ270032.1, forward strand.
ACGATTAAAAACTATAGCTGCTTTTCTATCTATGATAATAAATGAGCATGTATAGGGATTTTCTTATCAGTAGAAAATAATGAAAATGAAGTGGTAATAATACATAATAGAAAAAACTTATCTAATAGATTCATATCAAAATAATGTTATAATTTTGAGCCGAAAAGTAATATTCGCAAGGAAATAATATTGGATTACTTATTGCTACGCAGTGCTACAGCAATTGACAATTGTCGGGAAAAAAAATTTCTGTCTAAAACATACAAACTTTTTGCAAAAACTTTTAACGCAATTTAGCGATCAAATCACACAAATGCACACATACAAAAAGTTGAAGCAACAGAGAGATAAAATTGATACATCAATTTTTTCAACCATACTGCTTTTTATTTATCGCAGTTAAATTGATTATTTAGTATGTTTAATAATAAATGAAATAATATAGATATAAACTTCAAAAAACACTTGAATAATTGGAACTAAAAGAAGTGCTTGAGGCAATACTATCATGCATGTCCTATTTTGCTACCTTTATAATTTCAATTCCTGGCTAATTGCAACTAAAATATTAAAGATGTATTAAAATTATGAACAAGAAATTATCCAAAAAATCTTATCTAAAGCATTCTTCCCAATTCCAATGCTTCTTGTACTGATAAAAATCGAGTGATGAGGTTCATTTCTCTACTATATTTTTCATAAAAATTTGTTGCCTTGCCTTTAAATTTGCACAATAGTATAACAAAGGCAAAACATTTCTAAACTATGAATTAATCCAAAAGCACAATAATATCAGACTATTCAGCTATTGCTATCATTTAAATATTTCATGTTAAATGCTTAATCAGAATTGAAGATAACTAAATTCCAAAATTTTGAAATTTGCATGTTTGATATGGAAATTTGTAATGAAGCAAAATAGATTGCTATCCTTGAAATGTGTACATGCAGCAGTAGCAGTATTTTTTTTAAAGCAATGTCCTTTTAATTTTGAAGGCAATGAAACCGCGTGAAAATTCTGCTAGCATTCGCAATAGTACTACTATTATCAGTCTGTCATTCAACTAACGAAATCTGATTCCTGTTTTCCTTATGAATCTTTCGTCCAGTAACGCGCGAAACCGGAATATAAGCGGCTGAGTGTATTACTGCTCGGTGAATTTAGCATCGGATAAGCCTGAAAGATGCATTCCACATTATGACATATTCATTACAAAAATCTAGCAGCCTAAAAGCATATAAATGCTTATCGATCTATTTTTTCTTACATTAAACAACTTCAATTAAACTTGCATATTGTAATCAACTTCTATTATATGGTAAACTTGCATGCTGCAAATCTGTATACTGCAATTTACAAATTAACTTATTTGCAATTATTACTTTTCTTTTTTTTTTTTAAAGATTTCACATTCCATTAATCTCAATCTTTAGTAAAAGACATAATTTTTGCAACGCAATATCATTATAGCAAGAGAGTTAGAAACGCACCTCTAAGCTTAAGTTAGCTTATTCAACATGTTACAAATTAAACATAAAAGGATATTTTTAATACAAAAGGGATTGCTTATCAATGTTATCGTTTTAATTTTTCTTTAACTTGGCAAAATGCACCGAAACAACAACAAAAAAGTGCATTTTTGAGAATAACTGCAACGAATTCCAGAAAATTATAAGCAGATGCAATCAGCATGACGAGCATTCATTCGAGATATAAATGTAGAAGTGGCATTTGGGAATGTGAGCCTATCTAATTGGTATCAATAAATTATCATATGTACCCTGTTCAAAAATACGGATAGTTATGAGAGTAGACAGAATAGATCCCCGTGCCACCACGGATCGATGAATAAAAATTGCTACGAAGCAGATCCATCTGCCTACTGGCTTGCTCCAATTTATGCGATAGGGTTTTGTATTTGGCATTCATCTAAAAAAAATTTACAAGTTCTTCCAGAAAAACGGAGGTTTAATTTTGGGTAATTTTCCAATCACAACTGGTCTATTAAGCCAGGTTACAATGTCACTGATCCTTTTCAGGATGAATTAATTTAAACGGTGATTGTTGATGATTATCTGACTACATCTAACAATCACGACAATAAGAGCTACAGAGCAAAATATGTTAAACTTAAAACTTCTCATGAAGCATGATGGAGCTCACCCTTTCCCTGGCAAGTCTTTCACGAGATAAACTCCTTTGCAAATCGGCAATCCTGCTCTGAAAACAATATTTTGCACTGAAAATTTGATAGAACAATGCATTACGTCTTAGATGAAGGTTTGATTTTAAATGAACGTGCAGTTAGGTGTTACTGATAAATTAATTTGTTAGAATAGATTTTTACGTCTAACACACACTTGTTAGCAATGATAACAATGATTATGAGCAACACAGAAACATTTAAAACAAATGGAACATCTTTGTATGCCGTTGATTTCATCACAATCATCTATTTTCAAATTTTGTAGAAATGGATACCCCAAATATTCGTCAAAAAATTCTTGTACCTCCATAAAATGATTGGAAATAAAGCAGCATTCTACATTGGGAAAGAAAGCAGGCTTGAAAACTTTTAAATTCATTTGATTTCAAGACCCAGATACAAAGCATTTAATTACGCATTCATTCATCTGACACTGTTAATTGCTACACTAAAATTTAAACACTAAAATCTACACTAAAATCTAATATCAACAAATAATTACCAACAAACATTGCTACACTGAAACTGCAGGACTGATCTATCTACTACTAAATCAGTTTATTTTACGTTAAAATTCTAGTGAAGTCTATTCGCAGATTAGATTTTAATTTAAATGTTCAGAAATTTTAAGAATTATGCTGAATCTTTCTTCCAATATTTCTACATTTTACAATATATCAAACGCATCCTTATGAAACTAATTATCGAAGTATTTTTCAAGTTTTGATTCAAAAAATTATAACAAATTTGAATTTTTAAGAAATAAGGGAAGACCAGATAGCATTCTCTTAATTAGTCTAATTTTGCGAGTAAGTAAGCATTAAGCGTTACAAGCTCACCTCGTACAAATTATAAGACGGTATTGGATTATAGGTATACTGATTAGTATAAAGATTTGGATGGCGCTGAAACAATAACGAACCGTTTTAAGCCTACAAGCACAACTGTGAAAAACATAGTTTAAATTTTAAAAAAAGAAAAAAAGAGATAGTTTATGAAATAAAGAACTTAAATTTGGCCTGCGCCACCGCGAATAGTTAAAAGATGTGAAATGAAAACAGCAAAAATATTTGAACTGATTCACTTCTAAACTTCGTCCTGTTTTAAAATTCTCAAATAAACATTTAAGTATTTTCTTCAAGAATTTGTTGAAAAATTTTGGTTTATATATGGAACTAAAATATATTACATCAAAAGAGAAAGAGTGGGAAGTTGAATCACATTAAAACTTCTATTGACATTTTCAGAACTTTAATTTTCTCAGTCTGAAAAATAATCTCGTAAAAAAAAACAACTATACAATAAATACTAAGATATGATAGAATCAACAGTTACTGCTGATAACTATAGTGTGATAAAAATTTTAAACAACAAACTCTGTATCCATTGATGGGAGTATAATCTTGTGGCAAATAAGGTCTTGATGGTGAACGATATTTCATGTAAGTACTCGGTAAACCATACTCAATGTTACGATTCAAATCACGTACATAGCTATCCACACGTGATAAACGTTCCTTATCATAGAACATATCGATATTCGAACGTGAGCTAAAAAAAATAATTCTTTTTCTTTTTTTTTTTTTTTTTTCAAAATGAATCATCTTTGATTAAAGTTTAAATTTGTTGACAGCTATAGAAATGGTATTTCTGTCGGTATTTTATTTAGTTGAAAGACTGCGAACCTTGTTCGGCTTAATCCATCAAATGCTGACAAGCGACTCGAGCTCCTTGCAAGCTCGTATTGTTTCTGTCCGGTGTATTCCATGAAGGAAATGAATGAACCAGAACGTGATGAAGGATGGTATACAGATGACAACGGTGGTGTCGAATAGTCACGAGTTCGAAATGGTGGTGTCGCATAGTTCGACGTATAACTAAATTTCATTAGCAGTAATAATTTTATTCCAACATCACAATCAGACTTTTAAGAAAGTTCTGATTTCTGACATAATTATATTAATGAACATATGACTACACCAGGAATTTCTTCTAATAAATGGCCTTATCACTGCACCGTATCCGACATACAATTCCAATAATATCGGAATATGGAATGTGTTAAATAACAGGTCAATTTCAATCTTCTTAAAATTAACTTTGTAGAAATTGAATGTACCGGTAATAATTGCTGGTTGAACGCTTTGAACGAAGCGCATTTCTTAGCTCTCGAGAACGACTACGCGAACGTTCAAGAAGACGACTCGTCGAGTATAAACTGGTTGAAAATGGACCTGAAAATTGGGGTAAAATTTGGGTTGGTTCTATTCATATTTGCACAAATCGAAATCTAAATGCGGATTATTTATACTTATGGTTCTTGATGTATTTAATTATTTTTATTACTTCATTATTTGTTCGCCAAAATTAGGCAAATCCTATAAGATAATCAACTTCATCGATTACTGTGCAAAAAAAAAAAAAAAAAAAAAAAAAGACTTATTGATTAGCAAACTGAATATCTTTAGAAATTGTTGGATTATAAGTCAAAAGCGAGTAAATTATTTGGAAAATGCTATCAAATCCTCGCAAAGTCGTAAGTTTTAGGTTATAATATGAAAACAAAATCTTGTCTATCCGGAGAAAAGATAAAAATATTAAAATTTTTCATTCATAAAATTAATTCGAGATTACGTATCTAAGCACCATAAATTCAAAAGTAATCATCATTTTCTTAGATATTTTTCGTTTTCCAAAATTATGACAGTTTCAAATATCAAATTTTAATTGCATGTTATTTGCAAATAAATAGCCTATTAAACGTGAAGAGGAATATTATTAAAAAACAAACCTGAACTGACAATATCATCAAATATCGAAGTATAAGTTGATGGAGGCTTGTAAGTTGAAACGGCAGTGTAATCATTGCGATATTTTTGCGCGTTATTTTGTACCCATGGACTGATTGGAGAATACGTCGTTTTCTCGACTGGGGTATAGGATGAAAATGATAAATAACTTGGCATCCGAGGAGGAGGACCCTTTTGTCGATACGTATCCTGATGATTTGACGAGAATTTCAAACGGAAATCCTAACTTATCTTGAACAAGCTTTTCCGAAATGCATTTAAAAAGCAGATAGCAACATTATTCAGCATTTTTAATTATTTGCAGAATTTTCGCAACTCAGGTCGAATATTATCTTATGTTGAAAAAATTCGATTGTCAATAAAAAAGAGGCCTACTCCATATTTTTAACAACCGATGACAAAAACCAATCATCTTAATTTATAAAGTTTCGCAAAATAGCATTTGTTAATAGGTATAATTAGCTAAAATAAAATAAATCACTCAATTTGTCTAAATCAAACTGAAGCTAAACCAAATTCATATCATTTGAAGATCAATAAAATCATCAAGATTAAATGAAATGATTTGAAAAATTACGATCGATTACATACTTGATCGTACGACTTGTAAGTTGCATTTCTCCTCACCGGTGATGGTGATCGCTCCTGACGCTTTCTGACCGATGATGGCGAATGCCTACCTGGAGGAGATGTGAATTTTCTGGATGGCGAAAATTCTCGCTGCAATTTATATAAGATTTTTTAAAGCCAATATTAAAGTAAATAGAGAGTGTACACTCTCACTTTATGCAACATTCCATTGCTGCCAATTTTAAGAACTTCAATCGATCTAAAAAGTTATCCTTCTTACTTTCTTTATTACTAAAAGTTTACTTCATTTACGGTAGCATATTTCTGATCTTTGTTGGTTACTTCTGCTAAAGGTGTCTTTTTCACTTCACCAAAAGCGTCTTCTAAGAGAACCTGTAACATATTTTTACATGGGTTATTTGTCAAGTTCAAAGTTTCTTCCGGCAAAATTAGATTTTTTTTACACCAAATTTTATTAATCAGTAAGAAAATTTGATTCTACCACTTGAATCAAACCTCATTTTTCAATTCTTCAGTTTGTATTTCAACCATAGTTTCAGCTTCTCCCCCTTCAACCTTGTTTTCATCAGCAACCGATTCAGGCTCTGCGACGGCCGCTTCAACCTCAGGTTCAACATTTGCATCATTTGCTTCAGTTCTACAATATATAGCGATAAACAAAGTAATGAAATGTTCGCATCATTTAATTAAATTTGCCAGTGTTCATCTTCTGTAACTATAATATAACGATAAGTAAAGTAATAACAGGCCATATCAATCAAAGGCGCAATATAGCACACCAATTTAACAAAGAAATAAAATAAGCATAAATTAACTACAACATGCAAAGCCTTCAATAAATTAAGCATTGGATCAAGAATCTAATATTTTATGCAATTATTTTACATATTAGTCACTTTCACGTGGTGAACAAATTATTTTCAAAGGGATGAAAATTGCTAGAAGAAAATTTGCAAAGTTATTAAACCTTGAATTTTGAAAATTAATCATTCAAAACAAATTGAGAAAGTAAATTAATCTGGATTTAAGGATTACATTCTGAAATCTGAAATTCTGGGTTTGAAAAGAAAAAAGTAGAGAAATGAAAGATGCAAACTTGGCTTTTTCTGTCACTGATTCATTTGTTTCCTCGAGACTTGCCATTTTTGAAATCTTTCGTGATGGGGCCTTTTCTTCCACTTCTAATGATATCTTTCGAGACGGAGCTTTTTCTTGCGCTGCAGATGGTTTCCTGGAAGTGACTTTTGTTTCCTCGATAGCTGATGTTTTTCGCGATGGAACTTCGATTTCTGATGTTTTTCTCGACGGTGCTTTTGCTTCTTGTACTGCTGATGTTTTCCTTGATGACGTTTTCTTTTCTGTGACTTCTGAAGCTTTTCTTGATGGAAGTTCCTCATCTTTAACAACAGATGCTGTTCGAGAGAAAGCCTTACCTTCCGTAGTTGAAACTTTTCTTGAAGGAACTTCAGAAACTTTTCTTGAAGGAACTTCAGAAACTTTTCTTGAAGGCACTTCAGAAACTTTTCTTGAAGGTATTTCAGAAACTTTTCTTGAAGGTACTTCTTCCATTGTTGAAGTTTTACGTGAAGGAATTTTGTCTTCCACAATGGAACTTTTTCTTGATGGTTTCTCTTCATCGAATGCAAACTCCTGTTTTGTTAATGGCGTCGCCATTTCTGCATCATTTGTTTCTTCGTATTTTGAGCTTGACGAACGAGAACTCAAATAAAATCATTTTGTAAACTAAGCAAACAAATTATTAAACTATCGTAATTAGTATATGAAAAAATATTTCAGAAAGAAGATGAAAACAAAAAACTTTCATGCCATATTCTTGTTTAAAATGATATAATTGAAATTTGCAAATAAGAAATTCGTGAAATAAAAATTCTATTTAGCATTAAAGAAATTGAAAAAGAATGCTAAATAAAGGACAGTTGAGAAGAAACGCAAAATTGAAGGATCTATTATGATGCAGTTGACTTACTTGTGTCCATCGCTTTGGCCAGCTTCTGATTTTTCTTCTGGTTGTAAAGCTGATGCAAAACTGTTTTCTTCTGAAATTTGCATACTTTTATTAAAACATTCATCTTTACTCTACACTGTTTTGGATTATGTTCGGCAGAGTGATTGTGTTCTGTGTTACTTTCATCCTATTCAGCTTTTTCAATCGCGATATGCTAATGTCGTAAATCACGCGACTGAAAAATATATCATGTCCATGATTATGTCTTATAGACAATATAAAACTAAGATATCTTTAAGCATTTTATCATAGATTATTATAAATTTATCATCTATTGTTAACTTCACTGGCGATATTAAAACTAAAAGGGAAAACATCCACAATGCATTAAATATTAGAAATCAAAAGTAATGTTCTTATTATTAAAAATAATTAATGCGGATTCGTTTACGGACTATTTACCTTTGCAGCTTTTCTTCTCAAAATAATCCTTCCATAGGCGAGATATGTTCAGAATTTCGGGATAAAAAGACTAGGAATCGAAAGTGAACAGTTTTGAAAATGACTTTATATAATTCATGAGCGAAAAATTAAAAAATCTAACGGCTGAGCAAGGAACACTACAAACTATGCACATAAAAGAAGAAGAAATACATAAATTTCCTGCTAAGCAAGAGATATTAGATACTAGGCTATGCTAAATTATTGTATAGTTAGAAGTCATTCATAAAATTCGAATTTTATGTCGCAAATTCAGCAATGTAATTTAAATATATTAAGAACAAAAAATGAAGTTATCGGAAATTTACGCAATTGAAATTACCTAATTTTGCTTATAAAAGAAGAGAGAATAAAACTAATTTTGAATTTGTACTATGTAAAAATTTGATTAAAACCTTTGACTTCAAAATGCAATTTGCATAATGTCAAAACACGGAAGGAAATGATATTGAACTGGTTTAGAAGATATTGACCCATGTTGACCATTGAAGTTCTAAGGATTGACCCCATGGACGCTCCAACTATCCAGTAAATTATATGGGATAATTCAATAGTTGGGATTTTACGGCATGACGTACCAAGATAGATGCTCTGCTGAATGACCAAATTAAATTATATTTCAAAAACATCCAATGCCAACCTTCCTTTTGCTCATCTTCCACAGTCATCTGAACTGTTTCGCTAGCCCAAACTTTAGACTGCTCCTCTTCGTTCGAAGATTCTACATTATCGGCCTCATTTTGTTCATTATCTACGTCTTCCTCTTTGTTTGTCGCTTCTCCGTCTCCTTCTGAAAATTCTTCGATAGTGGCTTCCGATTCATTCGCACCCAAGCTCTGCAACTTTATTTTAGATTAATTCCCACTTATTTTTCATTGTTTTTATTGTTACAAAGGCTTGCTAATGTTTTCATAGCTTTTTACTTCAACAGAGGAAAGCTTGGACACATATCACAACACATGAAAATCTTTTTTTCTTTTCTTTTCTTTTCCAAAATTCTGCATTTATGAGAATAGATGTATTTCAGTTAGTTTCGTTTAACATTAAGCATTAATCAAGCGTAATGGGCTTATTCGAAAAATACAGTATTAAAGGAAAATTAGTATTCTACGATACAGTTAAGAATTAAACTTATTCAGAAAGAAATTATTTTGTGAAACAAAGAGGCTTGATAGTTGAGATACAAAAGACTCCGCATATGGAGAAATTTCTGGAATCTTGATTCAGAATTCCTCAAGATTCAATAGTTTATGACAAAAGCTAGATTGCTAAAATCTGGCGAAGCATTAAGTTAAGTGTCAGAAGCGCTTTACTTCGAACAATTATGAATTTTGTACAGTGATACCTGCTCAACGACAATCTCTTGTATGACATCAGTAACCTCAACAGGTTCCGCAGATTTCAGTTCGTCCTGAGCCTGTTCCACTTCTGGTTGAGTTTCTTCCATTAGTTCTTGATTTTCTTGTTCCTCAGATTTTGCTTTAGGAGCATCAGGCTCCTGTTCTGATGGTACTTCTTTAGTCTCGTCATCTTTTCGAAGTGCTTCAACACTAACAGCTGTTCCCTCTTCTGCTGGTGGCGCTTCTTCCTCTAATACTGTTTCAACTTCTTTAAAATCGTTAGATGCTTCTACTTCAACATCCACAGCTGTTTTTTCTTCCTCTACCAATGCTTCTGCTTTCGTAGTCAACGGAACCTCTACTTTGTCAGTTTCTGATTTGACCGGTGGTTCGGCTTCCTGTTCTGCAAGTGCCGATGTTTCTATGGCTTGCTGAAAACAATGCCATGCAGTTCATATTGCAACGTGCACTTCATTTTAAATTTGCAGTTGCATTTTCAAACATCTCTTGAGCCCGTAATGTTTGATTGACACTTCAAAAAAAGATCAAGGATTTCCATTGTTGAATCTTTCAGGATTCAAACTCTATCATTGAATCTTTGTTGAAAAAAAGCGAAGTGACGCCAAATATTTTAACCATCAACATATCTTTACGACATATCTTCTCCCTATTATCAATATATGAACCGCAATTCAATTTCAGTTTGAAACACTTCACTGCTTTTTTAAAAGAGAAACACCGCCTTCTCTCAACGAACGACTAATCAAAAAATATTTATATCAAATAGAGAGAAGGAATGGAAGAGAAAAAGCCAATAATTAATTTTGATAATAATAAATTCTTATTTCTTCTGGCAATTTTTTATAGTTCACATTAAATTTTTTAAATGAAATCAGGAAACTGCTAGGGCGTTCTTCAGAGTTATCATTATCAGTGCTGTCTTGTAATTTAATATTAAGCTATTATGATGTATGCATAGTAATAGACAAATATTTTCAGAATGTTTCCATCACCGTTCTCAATGTCATTGAAATATTATTCTTGACTACCCAATCATGACCAAGTTTTTGACCCGCGGAAACTCCTACTTTCATGAATCACGCTTTTTCTCGAAAAAAAAAAAAAAAAAAAAAAGAAAAAAGAAAAAAAAGATAAATAGGAAAAAATTGTTGATGGACAGAAAATAATTTTTAGGTAGAAAAAAGATAAAAATGAAGCGAAGATAGACATCGACGTTTCTGTAGGAGTTTACATTAAAAATAAGTAATAAGATAAACTATCAACTATTCAAATTTTTTTGCTACTTTCCCCAGATCAGTTGGATGGCATTCTGAAAAAATACCGCATCTACTAAGCCATTTCGCAAAAAGTAATATTAGATACCTCAGGAGCGAGAGTTGTGTGATTTCCAGACTGCTCTGTCAGGTGCAATTGTTGGAAATGAATTTTGAAAATTTGAAAGGCATCGATTTGCAAATCTCTTGTCGTTATCAGTACAGGATGAGATAGATAGGTTCATTTGAGAAATCTTATTTATGAATAACATGAACAAAGACAGTATTAAATATTGATTGAATATTTTCTGTTTTCTAATAATTGAAATGTGATCTAGGCGTGAAAATGCTATCCTAGTGATTCTGATCAATGAGAAATCATAAGTTATGACAAAAGACAATGATACTAATACATTTTTTTTTTTGACTAATGAAGTTTGAGAAATTAGAAAAAAAAGATACAGAAGATTAATTGGAAACAACAAAAAAAAAATTGAACCTCGTCACTAGTTGGAAGTTCTTCAATACTATCCATCGAAGTAGCCATCATATCTGCATTATCCGTACCGGTGATATCAGGTACCTGCAAGAGCATGAAACAAGATTAAAATGAGCCATTGAAATCTTCGATAAGAAAGAAAGAGAATAACTGTAACCGTGGATGGATTTTTATTTCATTCTATTTTTACAGTCACAGAATTCAATTTAGTGAGCCAAGGTGGATTCTTGTTTCCTTTCTTCACAATCTCAATTTTACAATCAATTCTCAGCACTTTACCAACAAATTTCAATTCTTACTTTTTATAATGGAATAGAAATGTAATTGGTTTTATACTGAGCATTATTTGAATAATTATCTATTATATAGACTGATGTTCTTAACAACCTTCAACTTATGAGTTATTTAAATTTCTGAACAAAAATTGCACACTTGAAGTGCATGCTTTGGAAAATATTTGTTTGAAATCTTGTCTACTTTTGAATTTACATAATTTGCAATGCTATGGATTACTTGGAAAGATCAAATCTCAAGTTGCAATTTCTAATTCTTGGCAGCAAAACAACTAGCGTGCAATTCGCTGTCTGTAGTACATTTGTATTACAAAATGTGGTAAAACAAAACAATAGTTGCTATTCACTTATGCTTCAACCAGGATGATTGATGAAAAAGTTAGGAAAAATTTATAAGCCCAGTAATACAAACTTTTGGCTAAGATGGGGTGACATTTCGAGAAAAACACGTCAGTTGTTTATCACATATAATCTACCATATCGACAGATCTCAAAATATCTATACTTCTTGATGTAATTCAATTTCTTATAATATCAATTGCGAGACTGCCAGTTTGGAAATATCATTCAGAGGAAAGAGATTCTCGTTCAGTGATTAGCAAAGCATAAAAAGCTTCAAACGTTGATGATTCTTAATAAAGGAACCATAAACTGCTTACTGATTAAAACAAATGAAGAAACAATTTTTAAAAAAAAAACAATAAATAATTTTCAATTTTTAGGAAAATCTACTTGCAATCCTTTCAAGATTTCTTACATAAATTGTTTTATTTATTTATGAATATTCTGGATTATTTCGGTGGTTATTCTAAAATGCAAAAGTGAGTAAGAAAATGGAAATCGAGCAATGAAAATATTGATGAAATGATAAGATTTAATAATAAAAAAAAAAAAAAAAAATTAAAGGAAATACTGTTTATGCTAAGACAGCAATAGATAGCAAAATATCTCAGTCTTATAAACTTATATGCAACTTGCGATAAATAGGTATAGAATGGATCAGGTGGAATGGTAAAATAAAATGACAAAAGAAGCGTTTTGATCAAATCAAGATCTATACCACTAATTTAAGGGTGAGTAAATTGATAGCAAAAACTAGTTCGTTTGGGAAAAATTAGCATTTGATGATGAAAAAAATTGTTAGGAAAGAAAAAATTTGCTTAAAGGTAGATTTTGAAAGATTGAAAGTATCAGATTGAGCGAATTGAACTTTAAAACTACGAAATATTTGTGTGTATTGAAAATACGACATGAATTGCTTCATTTTCACATAAACATTTAGAGAATAAAGAATATGCATAAAATATGAAAAATAAATTGCAGATATTCTTGAACTGAAGTCCGAACCACTAAAAAACTTCATCATGCTTCAAATTTCGCTTCTCATTTCCTTTCAATATTGGAAATTAAATAATATCAGATTCTGCTAAGATAAAATAATAATTTGAAATCTCATTTAAAATTTCTGTTTTTATTTCTTACAAACAGTAACCACAATAAATCATCTATCTTCAAATCTTTTATGTCTAATATTATTTTTTGCTTTTCTCGTCATTAATTTATTTGGTGTTTATTTTTCGTGATTATAATGAACATAATAAATGAGAATAATAAGTGGACGCAAAATCCATTTGTCATAAGAGAGATGCCAAAAAAAGCACTGGAAAGTATTCAAAAATGATTTAAAGTGAAAATTAACTATGATCGTTTGTTGCTCATACCAATTTTTTTTTTTTTTTTTTTTTTTTTTTTTGTGAGTGCTGGATAGAGAAAAACTTTTTGAATAAATATAAGCAATACCTGATCCTCAGTCCTATCTTCAACTATTTGTTCTTCCACTGCCTCTTCTCCCATTACCTGCGTTAGTTTTTCTTCTTCAGTTTCTGCTTCATCTAAAACAAATCAAAAAATTGAAATTTCAAAAGAAGTTTCAAGAAGCTAAAATGATCTTAATGCCAGAAAAACTACCTTAAATGTAATGAATTTAAAAGTTAGATTCTTATGGAAGACCCAGTAGCAGTCTCGATCCAAATATAATAAAAGAAAAATTTCCAATCGCAACACATCAAGCGAGAATCACAAACTATTTTAGAGTTCCTTAGTACCTTTCAGGAGATTTCCTACCAAATGGTCGAAAAATTATAGCACAAATTTGAAACTAATAGCTAAGTGATTTGAATTTTGTCGTTTGTCATTTCCCATCATACTTTTATTTCAAATATCAGTACTGATTGGAATGAAATTACAAACTTAAAGAGAAAAATCTTCAATGAATAATCATTAGATGTATGATATTCATACCGATTTCTTTAGGTTCTTCTTCAGCTTCGATTCTTTCTTCAGCTTGCTCCATTGCTTCGACACTGCTTATTTCATTATTTTCTTCTAGTTGTCCTTCTTCCATCTCTTCTATCTAAATTAATTTTCTACTTAAACTTAAGGTAATTGTTCTTTTTTTCCTGCAAATTCCTTTATCACTGCAACACTTTTTTCGAATTTTTACATTTCTATGCATTTCATTCGGATTATTATATGATTAAAGCGAAATTATTGGTAGAATTTTTGGTTCCAGAATCAGGAATCAACTAAGCTTTCATAGTGCAACTTAATCAACCTTTTTGTCCATTATTTATTTTAAACATCTCGTCATGGCACACAAAACATTTATACATTAATTAGCTCAGCGTTGTTCGGTTCATCTACTACATCAGCAATGGTATCAGTAACAACCTGAGAATTTTCAGCAGGCACTGGTTCATCATCGAGAGCGGCATCGTCTTCCATAACTTTAGTTTGGATTTCTTCCGTTTCTATATCATCTATCCTGTAACTATGTCAAACATGTATGGTTTATAGCTGAAATAACAATTCTACCCTCATTAAGCATTTCAAATAAGCAGCTATTTCAATGGACAAGGGGAGCTCATGTGATTGTTCTTTTGAATCGAAATATTAGAAAGATTTAATTGACGAATTTGAAAAAAGCTGATAGCATACTCATTCCTCATAATATTCAAAGCACTAAAAAAGTACGGTGAGAATGAATTACAAATTAACTCACTCAATTGTTCCTCCAACTTCTACTTCAGCCATTCCTGGAGCAATTCAGTAATATTTGGAATCTTCAGATGGCGACAACTATTTAACGTCTTTTTTTTTCTAATATTCCTGACGAGCCTGAGGCAATAATGAAGCCTCTTCTTTCTGCAATTATACCTTTTTTCTTTTCTTGCAATTTTCTCTAACATCAAAAATGTTTTATAGAATCAAAACAATATGATATCTATATAACATGCACTTGAGATAAGTAATCTGCATTTGAAGTGAAAAAGACAAGGAAAGCAAACTGTAGTTAATTGTAAGAAAGATCTCTTTCAACAAAAAATTCTATATTCAATTTTCAGCTCGCTACAGCTCGTCAAGCCTCACTTGATAGAATAAATTCTGTCTTCGCGAAAAACAAATTTTCTTCGATGTGTGGAAAAATTTAATATATTGCAAAGATTCGATCTGAATATCACAAATAATGGATCATTCCAATCAAAGCAATGAGATTATGCTTCAATTCAATGAAATATTCAAAACATAATGCACGGGAAGATTTCCTTTTTTGAAATGATATAAACGAGCGAGAAAACTTACTTTTGCTGTTTTCTGTTTTTTTGTGATCGTTTTTTGAAAGACAGCTAAGCGATCCCAAATTTTGGACTGCAAATTTAGACCAGTTAATACTGATATTTTTTAATCATAAAAAATTCAACGCCTCGAAATGAGTGATAAAATGCATTTCACCTGTACTGAAAAGATAATATTTTGGATGAGGATGTCAAGAATATTTGAAACTTATGATGCATCAAATACTTTCTTATTTATTTAAAGTATAACTAAATCTCTACTCGTTTCAGAATTCTTTGAAATGATTGAATTTTCTAGTAAAGATAATTAAGATATGTTAGCAAAGTTATTGTTGAATATATTAGCAGGAATGAATGTTATAAGTTTGGCATTGTCTATATCTATAATGGAATAATTTCTCGTAATTTCAATAACTGAATTATTGGTAATAATTCGACATCTATTTATGACAAAATATTCATAACTAGTTCTTCAGAAGAAAATCCAAGAACGCAGTAATAAGACAATATGTTATGAAACAGTGGTAGTCCATTGAGATTCGTTCATCATTCTGCATATTTCACATTTAGAATGAACAAAAATTGATTTGAAATCAAGAGATAGTAATTATATTTGTGTTCGAGAAAGAATACTTCAAAAAACAAACCTTTTGCAATCATTAATCAAAATTCGTAGAATTCGAAAAGTTTTTTTTCTAAATGGATTTATGAACGCCATAATATGAATGCGAGGTAAACAAAATCCCTCAAATATTTAAAAATTTTTTTATTGTTAGTTTAAGATTTATGAATTGCGCATAAATTTTTCAAAAATCGCAAAATTGGTAATTATAATATCTTGAAGTTAGAAATTTGGTAAAACAGTAAGCAATGAAAATGTTCAACCAAGAGATTCGAACATATAATGGAATCGAATATTATTTTGTCGAACTAAATACTAATACAAAAAAAAAGAATACTATTGCTTTAAAGAGATAAACTTTATATCACTTTAATATGCATATCCCATTCCATGTTTTTGTAATATCACTAACGAAATAACTTTCAGTTATTTCTTTAATTCTTTTTTGTTCTCTTACTATTCCGTTTTATTCATCTTTGGATTCCTGGAATTTCTGACTAAGTAAAAGGATGGTGAAAAACAAATTTGTGGAAGTTCAGATTTTATCTCACATCAACCTTATCTTTGATCTATGGTATTGTACTTCGCGAAGCGAACATCAAAGTCGAAAATAGAATATGTTGTTAATTTAAAAATCAAGCGCTAATAAGACTCGTGTTCTTGATTTTTTTAGTCTCCTTTAAAAAATCTCTCATCATTTATAATCAATTAGTTTGACTTCCAAAAATCATAGAACCTGAACTTGGTCGGTTTTCCTAAAAATTTTGTTGCTTTCGAGATCGTCATCTTTAGTCGATTAGAAATTCTGAAGCGTTGGAAATAAACAACGTCAAAGATGGCTTGCAGATTCTATGTTAAACACGCGAGATCTGTAGAAAATTTCTGATCGCTCATGTTGCTTACATAAGAGCTAACAGCGAAAATGATAGAAATGCAACTGATTTGAATTGCTAGCGATCAGAAAAAACTTCGAATAAAGAATGGAAAACGATGTGTGAAGAGAGAAGTGAGTATACCCAAACAATGATGAACGCTGAATATGCGCCACGGATATGTTTGCTTCACTCCGGATGAAGTTCTTTTTTAAATTATTTCAAAAACAACGCTAAATCTCTGTTGGCAGTAGTTTACTAGTTAGCGGAGCAAGTCAAGCGATGCACAAGCAATTTGATTTGAAATGATGGCTATTGTGTCTATTTCAAACCCACAAAAATTTTTATCCGCCTGCTAAGTTTCCCTTCCATCACTTCCTGCCTCTTCATTTATCATTATTGCCATTGTCTTGATCCTTGAAATTCACTCACTTGAAACGAGCATATTTCGCTGTTTTTATTAGTTATACACCGAAAAAAGTATACAATTTGCAAGTACATGTCTGGAAATCATTCCCCATCTTATCACTCTTGATGCTGAATAAAAAAAAAAAGCTTAATCGAATTGTATTAAAACAATTCGTATTTCGTTGGTTTAAGACATGAAGTATAAGCCATATCTATTTCCGCTTCTCATTTCTTGCCTTCCTTTCATGTGTAAAATGAATGTTAAAATTCTCGAATTCATCAGCATTTTTTACAACAAACAAATGGAAAACTGGATTATTTATAGATTTCTTATAAAAATGAAGTCTCAAAAGCAACCTTCGATATTGGAATTCTCTTAGCTAACGATTGTCAGTGATTCGCAAATTCTTGATGTATCCCTCATCGAGAGACACTCTGTCTTTCATTTTTAGAAATGATAAGCAGTATTGACTGTTTGAAGCTATCAACAATTTAACTACCGGATGGATTAAGTAGGTAAATGAGATTCAGAAGTATTTGAAAATGGTTGAAATAAAAATAGTAGTAAAAGGAAGCAAAAAAATTCGAATTTGAGTCAACAATAAGTTTAATTGATCTAATGAGAGAGTAATGTTTGAGATAATCAGTTTACGATTCAGTGATAATGAAATTAAAGGATAAAATGATAGAAAAAGTCTGAAGTGAGAGATGATCCTAGGAATGAGTGGATTGACAATAAGCCAACGAGTTGGTTGAGGATTCAAAGAACAGTATCGTCGTTGCTGTTTGGATATTAACATGTGATATATTATTGCTTTAACAACAACATGACATTGAAAGGTATACATCACCGTCGAGTTCGCCTGTTGCATTGTTGGAAAATATTTTTAGCTTACTTCATTGTGCTGTGCTTTCACACACATATATACATGCATGCATGCATGCACACACACACACACACACACACAACACACACACACACACACACACACACACACACACACACATACACACAAACATACACACACAACGCGCATGCAAACAAATCAATTCCTTTTTTTTTTGATTTTCAAATGGATTTATGACAAACTTATTCGGCAAAAAGTGAATCTGTCAAATTAACAATCAGTTAGAAAGTATAACAATAAATGCAAATTTAATATTGGTCATCCGTTCATTATAAAAAAAATCTTAGAATCATTGATTTTTTTTGTTGAAAACAGAACATTTTTCAGAATCGCTATTTTGCAAAAGTATTCGGAACGAATAAAAATAAAAAAAAGAGAAAGATAATCTATCATGAATTCTCCTTAGCTAAGAATGATTGAAAGACAAGGATATAGAACATAGTTTGCAGTTCTTCAAACAGCTATATCAAATATCATCTGATAAAATAAACTTTTAAGATGCTCATATTTCATTAAGCTATAATAACACTATACTGATAATCAAAGCATACAATTAACAATACTATTAAAGAATGCAGCTAAAGATAATTCAAATAAGTTCATTCATTTTACAAATCTTCAAATTTTCTGATTAACCTATTTTGTTTTAATCGATGCATAGGAAGCACACTGATATGATCTATTCTAACTCAAATTAAATAATGATTCAAATTTGAAATTCAAAATGTTGAAACTTTTATTCAAACGTCCCAAATTTTAAAACAGAATAACAACAAACAATTTTACAAGAAGCAACGAGAGCAACAACCACTTTTACATCCTCAGCATGTAATAAACGATCAAGATGGATTATAAATGATCAAAAGGAGAGAAAGTTGAATCATTTAGATTATTTTTTTTCCCAATTCTATATGAATAATAAACATCTGTTTTTTTCGAAAGATTAATATATACATAAATATACTTGCTAAAAAGATAACTATGATGTGCAGATAGGAATTGACTAGACTTAAATGTTCATCAAAAAAGATACTACTAGCAAAATATCATTTTGCTTGTAAGATAAGTACGATGAATATTATTTAGTAAATAGACCGATTAGCTCTCGCAACAAAACATACATTGTTTTCAGCTTATCAGAGTGAAATTCTGCAGCATCCTGCTCGCTAGTTCACTTGCATTCCCTCTCGCTCAAAGTATGATATTGATAATTTTAGTGGGTGTATCAGTGAACAGGCGCTAATAACACTTCCAACATTTTTTCCCTGCGATTTCATTTAGAAAATAGCATGCAGCATAAAAAAAAAGAAACTTATCCATTGCGTTAACATTTCTTTTCAATGTCAATTATGTTGGTCGTTAGCAATAAATATATAACCAAATTTATATTCCTACTTCCTTTATCTATCTGTCGGCATTCTTTAATGATTTGTATAATATGCATTTACATATCCCATAGACACACATATACAAACATGCAAATAATTATATACTAATATTTTTTTTCAACGTTTCTAATTGCATTTCAATTTCTTTCCTTTTCCATCTTTTTTTTTTGACACCTGGTGAAATGAAGAAAGTTAAGATTAGAAAAAATTCAGAAATGCACTTGGTTCAGTTTTAAATTTCATTTATTGCATAAGGAACAGAACTGGTATTACGAGAATCATTCAAATTTCTTCAAATTGTAACGAATATTCAGTAGTAAATAAAAGTTACTAGCAAAATCAAATCTTCAAATTATACAGTAAAATCATGCGGTATTTAACTTCATACTATTAATAGCATGACTCATTTTAGGCGAAATAGATGGTTCATTATGAAAGACTTTGGAAATTATCAAACTGATTCCTTATAGATTCTTTTCTGTTTGTTCCTCTAAACTTCATTGACTTGAAGTTTTAAGAGACTGATTTACTTATCAAAGATACTGCCTTCGGACAATGATCTGAAGAGAATGAAGTAAGATATCACTTCGCTTGTTATAAAAAGGCATCTTCGTTACTTCAAACAATCTATAGAGGACGAAAAAGTGAAGGAGACGAATTGATCTTCTGAGTGAAACATTCGCCCAATTCACATACCAATTTTCCTTCCGGTGTTAAGGAAATCCATTCATGACAGGGATGCTTCCCGAGTTTCCTCCACTTATTTTAATTTGGCACTGAGTTGAGGCCAGTCCGCCCACTCATGCTGAAAATGCTTCCCAAATATTTTCAAAGTGTGTCAATCAAAGTTTTGCATTGTGCTATACACTCTGCCAAACTGATTATGGTAAAGAAAGAAGTTGTAGATTAAAGCGGATGAAGGAGACGGCATTGGGCGAATTAGAATGTCTCGGTTTTTCGGATTCTCTGTTTAGAAGAGAGTTTTTGATGCCTATTTTGGCTAATCAAAAGCATGGCAAAATTTTCTCGGTCCATTAGGAGCTTTCGGCTTATGTCCCACGTTGCCCGACATATGTTCCGCCTTCCTTTAACACCATCCAAACTGCAGCTAACTTCCGTCTTATGATGGAAAAGAAGTTGAATGAGTTAAGGAATATTCAGAACCATTTGACTTTATCGGTGGAGAATGTATCACTTGAAGCATTGGTAATTACTGCTAGAAATTAATGTGTAATAATATTGGATTGAATGAAAAGATCAGTCCCGATATATGGGATGAGCATGAAAAGATGGTGTAGAAGTACGGTGAGATGTAACCCAGGAAGCGATAATTCTAGTCATTCAAACTAGGCGACTCGACCAATGCTAGTTCAAGTAAAAAATGAATTAAATAAAATATTTCACGAGCAGCATGTGAAAATTTCAACCGAAATCTGCATGTGATTCTATGAGCTACACCAGGTGCACTACGTGAATAACTGCAAATCTCGATCATTCTGATTTGGAATAACCTTTATTTTTAGAATGGAGAATTCAGTTTGATTTTTTTTAAAATGTATCTGTGGCGAGCATTATGTAGTTCAATTTGATGATAAAAATAATGTGATAGAACGAAACTATTAACGGCTGTTTATTTATAGCATCGAAATCACAGTTTTTTGAAATATTTTGTAAGATTCGTGTATTTGATGTCCTTGAGGTATCAGTAAAATAATTTGATACACAATGGACTCGTTATTACTACTACTTACTGTCTTTTTGATATTTTCCTCAGGAATGACCCTTAAGATAGGCAAGTTTTTTGAAATTATGCCGCTTCAAAGGGAGTAAATTTGGGTTATAATTTTTCGGCTCTTTGCGAATTTTTTTTTTTTTCTTTAGTTTATTTTCTTTTGGAAAAAAAGAATTTTTAGAATGCACGAATAAATATGATTCCAACTGAATTTATTAAAATTTTGTGGATTTTTTTTCAATCTTTTTTTAGCTATTATCGGCGGAGGCATTGGTGGTGCATCTTCCGCCTATTTCTTGCGAACACTTGCACCATCAGAAATCGAGATTGAAATTCATTTATTTAATCATGGCAATATTGGAGGTATTCTGCTTTTTATTGCATTATTTGTTTGATGAATCAAATCTAATGCTTATTTTCCAAAACACAAAGCTTTGATAATATTTTAAGTATTTGATAGATTATGCTGAATCATATCATTGTTATAAGCTATGAATCTGCTTGCAAACGTTCCGATGCATCATTATCACGCCTGATTCGTCTGCGCTTGATTGTGCGGTAAAGTCCGATGCATATCCGAAATAATTGGATTATTTCGTCAAAAAGTTGCAAGTTGAGGTGTCTGAGCTGCTCAAAAAACTTTTTTGCGCATGTTTTGATGCAGTTTCCATGCGGTCTCATAGTTTTATGATGTGTTTGGAATATGTTTCAGGGCGATTGACAACTGTTCAGATGCCATACAATGGCAAAATGCGCATGTTTGAGGCCGGTGGAAGTATTTTACACCCTGCTAATATTTATTTTAAGACCTGGATGGAAAAGTTTGGTAGATCTTTTTAAATTCTAGACTTTTCAGAATGCTCGTCATAAAATTTATTTCACTGAAGTATTTCAAGATACCAGCAGTGTTTCCTTTTCCACTGCGCAATTTATGGGAGAAACCTGTTTTATTTTATGACGCAATGTAAAGATTAGTTCAATAATTTCTTTAAAAAGGTCGAATTATATTTTTAAAAATATATCAATATAGTGTCGGAATCATTATTTTTCTCTGATCACATGAATATAGAGTTGCCAAAAATAACTTCAGTTAAAATTTTATTTTATAATAGGATTACAAAAGAGAAATATGCCTCACGAAGAGGATATTATGGGCGTGTGGAATGGTCAGGAATTTGTACTGCTAAAAAGTCCGTACTATTTCGTCACATTATACCGACTATTAAAAAGATATGGTTTTGATCAATTGAAAAATCATATTGAAATCAGGAACCTTTTATCCGATTTCGAGAACATTTACGCTCTGCTGGAGTAAATTTCTTTCTCTTGCAAAAATTATTTTTCAAGTCCAGTGAATTATTTTTATTTGTATTGATGCTGAAAACGAGTGATGATACTTATTGTTTTTTGGAATAGATTCACATTACTAAACATTACCACTCGTTGATCAGGCCATTGATAAATATTTTGATTTGTCTTAGCCAAGGCAGGTCGTTTGATACTATAGATGCAATGGTAATGGCAATGTCACCCCACCTTGCAAAATTGGTAAATAAAACAATGAAAGAGCATCTTACTGAGAATGGATATCATGATCCATTCATCGCAGAATACACTAATGCAGCACTTAATTGTAATTATGGGCAATTCGTTGAGGTTCAACTTTCAAATTTCTAGTAGTTTAAATATTATGATAAAATCATTAGTGTCTTTTTTCCAGTTCTCTTCATTGTATATTCTACTAATACGGTAGTACATGATTATAAACGAATTTCTGTAAACTGTTCATTGGTTACAGGAAATTAGAGCTTTTGCGGGTTCTGTGGGACTAGCTGGGTCGATATCTAATCTTTACGCGGTTAATGGATCGAATAAAGTTGTTGTTGAGAAACTGATCGATTATTCGAAAGTTAAATTGATTAAGTTAGTAATATTCTGAATTCCAAGTAAACCACTTCATATCTTCACTTGGAACTGTGAGCAGAATCCAGAAATTCTGTCATAGTTAATGGTCAAAAAAGAATGTTTTTTCAGTAGTTTTATTTGCTGAGGTGTTAATTTTAATATTTCAGTGCAGAAGTGGTCACCGTTTCCAAACATAACAATCGGTTTATGTTACACGGAAGTGATGGCCGGAAACTTGGTGCTAATTATGATTATGTAATTGTCGCCGTGCCCTTGCATCAAAAACAACAAATTCACATAGAAGGTTATCATGCTTCTGTTCTTGCATAAATGGAATAAATATTCTATCATTTCCAACTGTCTAATGTGCGATTATTTTTTTAAACGGATCTAATTTTGTGTTAAAAGGCAGAATTATTCAGGTATTACTGCTTTTTAAGCCTGTTTTTAAGGAATTGTGATTAATGATGTTCTATAACAAATTAAAGTTCTTCGTTTAGGTGTGAACTGCGAGGGCCAGCGTGGCAAATTTAAACAAATTATTACAACGATTTTGGAGGTTTTTTTCCCTTTTTTTTTTGGATCATTTCCATTTCATTATTGCGTTTTTGCACAATTCCTATAATCAATATATTAAAATTGTTCAGTAATATGAGATTACTTGAAATACTTGCTTATTCTTGTTCAGATTCCATTTTGCTAATGTTGTTAGATCCAAAATACTGGAAAGTTATCTTTTTTTTCTCATACACTTTGCTGCGGATAGAATACTCAGTTGAGAAACTACAATACAAAAAATGGAGAAGTCAAGAATTTAATTTTTGCAGGGATCACTGCGCGCAGCACATTGGTCATTGTCTGAAAACGATAAATTAACTGCAGTAATTACGTGCAATAACAGTTTGCCTTACAACTCAATAGGTAGTTTTTTATTATTTTTTGTCAATAATGAGAAAATTGTGACATTTAATTTTCTTCATATATTCAGGATTTTTGTTGTTTCAGGACAGCTTTCACCCGTTGATTATCAAGAAAGTGAATCTTTTTCAAATAAGATATGGAAAATATTTTCCAATAAAGACCTAACTAACTCAGAGTTGTCGCTTTACTTTAGTGAAATCAAAAGTATTAAAAGGGTGAGATAATTCGATATTTTCTTTCACTTTGTTTAAATTGCCTAGTTTTTGAATATACGCATAAAACGTATCATTACGCTCAACTTTTCTAAAGTTCCTGGAAAAAAATAAATTTTAATGTGCACTTTCTAGATTCCGTTTCTGGCATATCCAGAATACAAGAAATATCCTACTGATCGCCCTAAGTTCCGTCTCGCGAAAAATATTTGTTTCGTGAATGCAGTGGAATGGTTAGCGAGTGCTATCGAAATGAGTGCCATCGGTGGTCGTAATTGCATTAACATGCTCTTAAGAGATCTCGAACTTATCAAAGTTAGTAAGACCAAACAAATGGAGCTGTGAAAAATTTAGAATTGTAAGCAGCTTATTAAGAATTCATGATACTAATTAACTGGTTGTAATAATATACGAAGTGCATAGACAGAGTGTCGATTACGAAGCATTCATTGTTAACTATATATGCAAATAGTTAAATTCAGTTCAAAAATGTTCGATATCAATAAAATTCTATTTCTTGTTTCTGTTGCGCTTTTTGTTTAGGTAGCGTATATGCCTGTCGCAGAATATTACTATAATCCCTTTTTGGAAGGATAAATTGAGCAATACATTTAAACATCATGAAGTTGAAAAAACATGCAAGCATTTGTAATCGCGCTTCGTTCAAAGTGTGAACTTTCGTGCAAATCATGTGATCTTGCCTTTCATTTTTTATCTATTTTATCTATGATCATAGCGTTACAGTTATTGAATAGGATTTATTATAAGAGAACATTATACGTAATAAATTACACCGTTGCAAAACAAATACGAAGATAATCAAAAAGTAGAGGAAAGAGAAAAATGCAAGAATTTTACATCATAAAGAAATTTTTTAATTTATAGATTTTAGGGACCAGTTGGAAGGATTACTTTATTAGCAATAATTCACTTGAAAAGATCCGCGGAAAATTAAATAATAGTGCAAATTCAATAGAAAGAGATGAATTATGGCAAGTGCTCAACTTCATGTAGTCATGTTCAAAGCGCTGGAAAAAAAAAATATGAAGAGATATTATCATAAAACAAACATTTTTTGAATAAAGTTATTGGTTTTTAAATTCCGCAAATAATTGCATACTACATGTTGCTTGTTACTTTCCCATAACTTTGCAAGTTCTTCACCGATTGCTTTCAAATTTTGATATAGCGTTGCATTCGAATAAGCGCATGTTTTTATATAGATATTTTTTTCCTTTTTTTTTCTTTTAAAAGTAGTCACTGTTACAGTGGTGACAGGTAAAAATAAGCGACTGAATTTTTTGACCACGACTGCACCACACCTTCATGAGCGGACTTGAATTTACTGACCTGGCCACTATAGACAAGCTGGACGCGAAGCATAGCCGTTCCAGCTAGTTGATAATAAATGAGGCACTCTAACACAAACAGTATAGCAGCAAAGAATGAAGTACAATTTACAAAGTTAAGGGATGTGAAGATACATTTTTGATTGATCATATATATTTCAGATATATATTTCAGTGTAAAACCTTAACATTTCATGAATACTCAAAAATTGCGAGTGGAATCCAATTTCGCGATCAACTATAACCTGACTAATTGCTGGTTATCCGTATTTCCGAATCCTGATATTTCATGCAAATAAGAGATGTTCAGTTAACAATGTTACAATAATTGGCATATTATCTCTTATATCTTCATAGTAGCTGCAATGCCAGTGCAATTTTCGAGTTTTAGTTTACGAAATGTATGGTATTCCACACTACGAAATATGTATTCCCTTTTATTCAAAACATATCTTCACATCTCTTAATTTTGCAAATTATACTTCATTCTTTATTGCTATCATTCTCATATAAATAGATAAGATAAACAACACAGGTCTCATAGTATACTTACGCATTAAAAAGGAAGGAAATAAAAGTACCGTCATAAAAGTACTATTGCTACCGTTTTCGTGTAAAAGTCCCTTGCAACGCGCAAATCTCAAACATTTCGTATGCTTAGTACTATTTTTCGCTTGATCTGAATACTTCTGGTAGTATTTGCATGAAATGAATACTCTCTCAATCAATACTTAATTAACGATTTCACCACATCAACAACGCTAGCACCATTTCATCTCAAGAATTTCTCGATATCTATAGCCTCTTCAATTGCGATACTCTCTCCACTTCACTCTCAATCACTTCCACTATCACAAAGAAATTACATCCATCGACTCTATGATTGTCCATCAATTAATCTAGCATATCTCTGTATCGTTGGTTATTAGAAATCATACTTGTAGGAACACGGCAGTCGTTAAATTTAAGCGTTTTTGTTTATAGGAGCGACGTAA
Organism: Onchocerca flexuosa; assembly: GCA_002249935.1. Lineage (NCBI taxonomy): Eukaryota > Metazoa > Nematoda > Chromadorea > Rhabditida > Onchocercidae > Onchocerca > Onchocerca flexuosa. Next base: position 62,589 of record KZ270032.1, read on the forward strand.
CTAGCATTTGGCGGGCATTTCTGGCATTGGTATTTGTTGATTTGCACGTTATGTGTTTGCGCCATATTTGTGCTTCCGTTCGTCACATTTCACGTTGGGATTGGAGTTCTCGTCATGACTACTGCAACCAAGGAGCAAATTATTGCATTGAGTTCGGTTTGAAGGGGAGGCACAAGGACATTGTGGGTTAATAGGGTGACAACTGCTGGTGAGAATGTTGGAGTTTAATACTGTGGGGATGGAGGAACTATCAGAATACTATAGGCGTAAATGATGAGGTAAGAATAGAACTGAAGCACAGCTATGGTTGTTCCTTTAGCGCCATTGACGGAATATTTTATCTAAACAGGTACGGTGATAACAGCCTGATCAGTTCATGTCAACCTCTTTAGCGTTGAAATTTTGTGAAGCATACTTTTAAGGTGGTTTCTGATGAATGTTGCCTATTTTACTAGCTACATTTTATATGCTTTATTTATTTTATGATACTGAGCGAAGCTGATATTCTAAAATTAATATTTCTTTATTGCTCATATCATAGAGTATGATCATTTATTTTGAATCATTGTCTCGAATGGTATTATTTTCCGACTACAAGACATTCTAATTTCTAAACTTTTTGAGATAATGTCGATGACTAAATTATTTCTGGACCAGCTTATTAAATTTGTTGCAGAACAATGACGGAGAAGGAATGGAGCAGTATACGATGGAGTAAATGGATCGTTGTTGGTGGAGCATGTATTGCAAGTAGTGCCGCCATTTGGTGGTATATGCGAAAACAGTCCAGAAATGTAAGTTCTGCAATTATCTCAAAATTTTTAAACGCTTTTTGTCTGATAGGTACAAGTGAAAAATCGTTATAATTAAGTTGTATATATCTGTGTGTTTTACTTATCCGTTATTATTATTTCCAAGTTTAGTGTCTGCCACAGAATGTGGTCGAGATTTATTGAAGAGGTGGAAAGTTCAAGTAATTATGCTCTTGTATTTAAGTACTTTCCATACAACACATACTTTCATTAGAGGTTAGAATGGGCAAGGATACGATCGCGTCAGAACAATAGAAAAAAGTACAGTGTGCCAAGAACACCACTCCTCTTTTATTTAGTTCCAATTTCAAGTTTATTCAGTCGCTAGCATTCAAAAATGAATGTCATGCATGATTATTATTCATCTTGCAGGCAGTTAGTGGTTCAAAAAGCGGTGTTCGGCCAACTGCTTCCGTTGCTCCATGCCCAATGCTTTTTCCAGGTATATTGAAAGTAATCGTACATTGTTATCTTTTTTTTTTTTGTTTGGTTCCAAACTTAAATTATCTGCAAAAAGACTGGTATAGACCGCAAATCATTTTTCAGGTATGCAAAGTTCACAGGAGATAAAGGATAAAGGTAATGAATATTTCAAGCAATGCTCTTATAGGAAGGCTGCTGAAGCTTTTACGGAAGCCATCAATCTTTGTCCACCAGAGTACAAAAATCATCTTGCTGTATGCTATCAAAATCGGGCAGCTGCCTATGATAGAATGGTACGATTTTGGCTTTAATTAATTTTGGTAGTAAAAGTGTAAATTCTTCTCTTGTCAGTTTTGTATGCCTAACAGTATATGTGCAAAGTATTTTGTTGTTCTTTATCTTTACTTTCTTACTTTTGTAGAAAAATTTATGGAATTTTAGGGAGATCCAGAGCAGTCAATTATAGATTGCACGAAGGCATTGGAGTTAGACCCACTTTATTTCAAAGCCGTAGTTCGACGAGCAAAAGCTTACTTATCACTTAGTAAACCAGAGCAAGCACTGGATGGTATATTTATTTTTTCTTTGTTTTATTTGTAGATTTTCAGTTGGTTTTACTAGTGCATATTCTTCTGTCATCTAATGTCATAGACATTTTGCAATCGAAAAGATAAAAATCTTTAATTCATTCTTCAACAAAAGATTCTTATGCTTTTCTATTCTAGAGCGTCATTCGACTCTCTACCTTGCATGCGTCATTTGCTTCAAAAATCTTTATTATTTTGTTTCGGAATGAAAACGGATCTTATCTTTACAGATCTTACCTATGCTTTTGTTATGAACCCAGACGCGTCAGAATCACTTAAGATGGATGTTGATAGTGCAGTTGCACTTGCTGCTGCCAATTTAGTTGAACATGTAGTAAGGTTTTGCCTTTCTTTTATAAAATATGCTCTTCAATTTGAATTTGCAGATGTAAAAACAGACATTAACTTATGATGAAAAAAGTAATGATAACTAATACATTAAGCGTGTTATAAAATACAGAACATCACAATCGTTAATACAAGTAAATAGCTCGTCTTGTTAATATCTTTTAATAACGGCGGTTTTTCTAAACTTTATTTAATGCCCTTGCTGTTTTACATTAATGATTTAATTATCTTTGATATGTTTATGATAAATATTCAAAAATTTCCAGAAGAATACACGGGAATCCATACCAGTAAGAGACGAATTGGTGCTGTTGTGGCGTAGTTCATATGTTAATGACCCAATATTACATGATTTGAAAGAAGAATCTCTTTCTGTTAGGTATGAATTAAAATTAGAAATTGTTAATCTGTAGTTACAAATTTCAGTGAAGCTAGGTAGTAAGGATAACATTATTGCGGTATATTAATATTATTATTTTGGAACTATGTTTGATTTAACAAAGTGTTGTTGATATGGCTTTTTTTTTTTTTAAATCAAATTATTATTTTTCTGTATATCAGTGTTCGATGTTAGATAATCAACTACTTCGTATAAAACGGGTGACAAAGTTTTTATCCAAAGTTTTTATCTAGTATTTCTTTTGAAAAACATAATACTTTTTTTTCAAAACGAAATTATATCAAATTAGACTTGGATTAAGAAAGAATTTGAGTCGTGTAAGTTCATTTGGTCATTGTTTACGGAAATGCACTTTTTGATATCAAAAGTCATTATGTTGGACACAAACTCTAATTTTACATATAATTTTTCATTTACAGTCCGTATCATCAGGCATTGGAAGCAATACGGCAAAGGCATTACGAAGAAGTTATACCTCTCGTTGAAAATGATTTAGTGGTGCAGCAATCAGATCCAAATCAGTTAAATATTACTAACATTCTTCGTGATTATATACTTCAGGCGCGTTTTGCTCTGATGAAAGAAAACGTATTGGTTAGTGTCAAATGCTTATTTAATGTTTATGATATGGATTCTTAGATCGTTTCCCGTTCTGAAATATTCTTCTCATCGGATTTAAGAAGGAAAGCATTATGAATTTTTCCCTTTTTTTTTTGATATTTCAGTGGAGTATGACAGATAGCTTGCTAATGCATATAGATACTTTGAATCTTCATAACTTTTTCAATAGCAAGCTTGAAAAAGAAAAGAGCAGTTAATAAATAAAGTTATATTAAACTGCAAAATATTTTCTCAATAAGAAAGAGATAAAAACTAGCCATCTCTTGCCTTCCAGTTCATAACATTGGCTTAGGAATATGTTATATAATTTTTTTTCTACAATTGCAGTCACTGAAAGAACGTTTAGCTGCTTTTGATAGTATGTGGAATACGCTGAATGAAGATTCGCGGCGTGAAATGATCAATAAACGTTTTCGATCTATGTATCACATTTTGCTCGCAGCCTGGAAAATTCTTGAACACTGCGGCGATATTGAAAGGTGCGTTTTGTCTTTTTTTTTTCTTTAGGTATGTAAACACTTGATGAAGAATAACATTGCAGTTTCAAGCTTCATTCCACTTTTTATTGTGCTGTGGAATTCATTACAGGTCATAAAAAAAATTTCCTGTGAATCCAAAAGACCAGTAGGACATTTGACCAGGCACCTCGTGACTCAGATAGAATTATTATTCCTTTTATAGGACTTCATCTTTTTACTACGTTAATTTGTATCCAGATTTCCAACTATAGCGAAATTTTGGTTGGAAAAAAATCATAAAATAAGGGATTAGGAAGTTACAATGATCCATGTGATTAAAGTTATTTTCATTACTGCAGCGAATTCCATCATGCTGTCGAAATTGATCAAACGAATGTTGATATTTATTTGGGTGCCGCTTTATTGTTATCTGAAAATGGGCAGTTGCAGGAAGCAATTGATTATTTAGATCAACTCAATAAAATTGATCCAGCACATCATTTGGTCAAGTATGTTTCTTCGGTCTATATTTAACTTCCTATTGTGAATTCAGTATCTTAATTGGACATTGTTCATCTACTTTGTCCCTTTAGTCAAAATTCGTTTTGTTGAAGTTTGAATGATTTCTTATTTCATATTTAAAAATTTATTATTTTATAATTCAAGGTCTTTTTTATTTAAGGCATATGAAAGCAAACTGCACAATGGCCTTGAAAGCTTCAGTAGGTGATGTTGGAGGTGCTATGGCATGCATGACAAAAGTTGATCAGCTTCTACAAATGAACCGAAATGCTGATCCAATACTTTATCTTATCACTGGACGGGTTTGTTTCAGCTTCTGTTTTTTTTTTTTTTTTTTTTTTTTTTTCTTTAATATAACTCTATAAGATATCATGAACTGTTATATAGATGCGTATTCAAATTAAGCAGAAAGTCATAATTATATACTGGGATTAATTGATCATTTTAATATATGATAAATTTGCTTGGTGCCTTTATCAATTTATGTAACGTAGTTATTGCAGCTTTATTATGCAGCTCAAAATAAAGAATTGGCAAAAGCATCATTTAAAAAAGCTGCTGAAGGTATCCCTGATTATGCTGCACCGATGTTTTATCTTGCGTAAGTTTTATAAAGGTTTTCGGGCTTAAATATTGCATGATTCTTTTCTTCCAATTAGAAAAGTTGCTTAAATTTTTTTCCCATTAACATTCTCTCTCGTTTTTTCTACTTCTCATTTGTTCTTTTTTTAGAATGGTAGAAGCAGAAGAAATGGAGGGTTCTCCAAATCAGATGGCCGTGTTGGAGTCGAAAATGAAGATGTGTTTGGAAAGAGAAAAGGCTAATCCGGACGCTTTGGCTATTTTAGCAAAAATAGCATTTCAAAGGTTTGTGTAGTATTTGTAATATATATATATATATATATAAGCGTGAGAGAGTTTGTCTAAATCATTTTGTGAATTCTTGGTCATTTGTATAGCTTGTTTTACGGAGATGTCGTGGCTGCGTATCAGATATAGACTTCTTACAAGGAACTCATCATGACATAATTTATTAGTATGCAATTATTTTAATAATATGTCGTTGTTCATTTATTGATGTAATTCTTTTTCAGACAGCAACTTGATGAGGCTTTGCATTTATATGAGCAGTGTATTGAAGTATGTCCTGTTCATACAAACGAAGCATCACTTCTTCCAGCTGTAACAGATTACGTACAAATACGTTCCTTGCGTAAGGCAGTTGAAGCACTACGACAAACCACTGCATCGCCAAATGATGCACCATATAGTGGTGTACGTTAGATTGCTTTGTGGTTTTATCGCCGAAAAATACAAAACGGTTAGCTATTTGTAATTTCTATAGTTTTTAGCAGGCTACCCATATATTTTTATTCTACTGGAAATTTTTTCCACAATTTGATTTCCTTTCTAGAAATTAAAACTGAAAACTATTTGTTGTAGATCTCAGGCAGAAACTTGTCTTCACTTGTAATCACTTCATCTCTTGGAGGAATTTATAGTCACTTCATCGCCTTTCCTTTTTTAGCCTAGTATTTCAGATTTTGGACATCTGATAATATAAGACGAAAATACTGATGCTTGGATTTTTATTTTTTGAAATACTTTTTTGAGGATTGAGATTGTAACTTAGAATCAATTACTATTATATTTTCATGAAACTATCTACATTCCTTATAGTCTCGAGTTATATTTTCAGGATATCTGTAGGCGCAGAGGTTTTTTCGTACTTTGTTTTTTTTTTTTTATTTTTTTCAATTTTTTTAGCGCTGATTTACATGCAGTGTGAGTTCTTTGTTGTATTGTTTTCATGACTGGTAATCTTATCATATTTGTATTGCCATTTTTTTCTTTGATAAAATTTATTCATATTTCATTTCGATGTATCCTAATTTTCCGGTTGCAATTTAATACTTGGTCTGCACTGATCCATCTTGATCGCACAGTGTTTTAGCATTCTTTTATTCTTTTCGTCAAAATCATTTGATTCTTTTCAAATTGATGTCGGTGTTACCGATAAGCTATAACATATGAAACTTAGACTTTCTCTGTTTTGTTTTACTTTTTTTGATTCAACTCAGATTCAAAGTTTTTGCTGTTGCATCAGCGACATATAAATCGACAATGGCGAATCTGAATCTCAACCAAGTTTAATGCATGAATTAATAAATTCAGATTTTTCAGTCACTTTGACTAATTTCTTATTAATCACCACATAATCCTATCATTTGTTTGAAATCATATTTTTATACTGAATTTTTAATGAAGAACAGAATATTTATAAATCAAGTAGCAATCCAGCTCCTCAAATTTGCTCTAATCTAACGATAAAGATATTCGGCTTGTAAATTTTCTGCCAATCCGGGCTCCCATCGATCACCATTCAGCAGAAGCTTCTTCTTATTATACATCAGTTCTTCATTAGTCTCCGTTGAATATTCAAAATTTGGACCCTCAACAATGGCATCAACCGGACAAGCTTCCTGACATAATCCACAATAAATACATTTTGTCATATCAATATCATAACGCGTGGTTCGCCGACTTCCGTCAGGCCTTGATTCAGCTTCAATCGTTATTGCATGTGCGGGACATATCGCTTCGCATAATTTGCAGGCTATACAGCATTCTTCACCGGATGGATACCTCCAAAACGCATGTTCACCACGAAAACGCGAGCTTAGTAAATTTTTCTCGACTGGATAATTTATTGTTGCTGACTCCATAAAATAATGACTAACAATTATACCCATATCTCTTATAAGTTCAGTCAGGAACATGTGATGCATGCCTTTACGAAAATCACCCAGCAATGTTCCATCGGATTCAGCTGCTTTACCAACATATTTGTATGCAGTGCGAATTTGTGAACAGCTTGATGCGAATGGAATTTGATTGAGAATATTTCCAGCCTGAGAAGCAATTGTGGCATGAAAGCTTATTTCATTCTGAAGTTAAATATGCAGTTGATTAGCCCTTTTAACGGGGAAAAATAGAGAAAAATTTCAGTATGTGAGAACTCTAGTCTCGAGTTATTCCGGAACAGTCGTTAATCCTTAATTGTCAAAAAAAAAAAAAGTATGATCAGTGGGGATTTTGTTCGAATTCTGATGACAGTGTAGGTCGTTTAATGGGACCTAAATTGTTTTAGTTTCACAACATTACAGCGACTCGAAATGTCATGTAATTTTGTCGGAAGAACACGAGAGTGGCATTTTAAAGGTCATTGACCGACACTTATTCTAGAAGACCCAATAAAAGTGAGAGAAGGGTACATGTCTTGATTTTCTAACTTGAAATTACTTTCAGATATATGATGAGGAAAAGAAGAGCCATCGAAAAATGACCACCTTTTAGAAAACGCCGATAATTACTACAAATTGACTTCTTAAAAAGGCGAGAATTTTATGGTAGTTATTTAGATACAAAGTAACACTTTCCTATTTTTATATCCTATTTTTACGAAGGTATTGACATTTGTTTCACAGAAGAAACTGTCAGTGTATTTGAACACAATTATTTTGAATTTCGGGTTGATGGGGTTTGACTACTCAGTTAATATGCGTCCAGATCTTATGATAGTTGTAATTTATTGGTCATCCATTAAGCTAGGACACAGTTTAATAGATGATCAGTGATTAAAATTCTCAAGCAGTGATACTGATTCATTGTGTTGCAGCCAACAAATCTTATATTTTTTCACCCTGCTGATAAAATTCCATGGGACTATTCTTCCATCAAACTACGTTGTGTCATGAGACACCGATTTCGAATGTTTTAAGAAAATCTGAATTATTCCTTTGAATATTAAAAAGTACAATTTGCTAAATACGGAATTTTGTCAGTTTCGAACAACTATTCGATGATCTCAACATATGTTAAAATGATGTTAATTCTGACTGATAGTTCCAGAATTTGTTGCTTGAAACTTCACCATGGTTGTTTGTAAATTAGGACGATGATTTTGGTATTGGTATCACAGAAAACATTAATATAACTGGTTCTTGGTAGCGCTGGATAGACTGAATATGATTGTCTTGTGAAACACGACCATATAATAAAAGGCTTGTCAATTGAACGGAATCGATTTCAGAACAGGGAAAGAAAAAGATTTTGAGACAAGCAAAGGCTTCAAATTTTCTTTTTTTACTCTCCAAAATTAATAGTCTCAATTAGGAAGTAGGAATAAATATATTCAGCAGTACTTTACTTCACGATATTTCATCCTGGTCTAAGCGATTGTTGCAGAAGAACTATCATCTCTTTGATTTGTTATACCAACCATTGCATGCATAGTGATTTGAAAAAAAAATTTTTCCTTAAGCCATATCCTTTCTCCTTATCGAACACTCAATAATCAAATTATACACTATATAGAAATAATTGGCAAATTTTAGCAAACGTGAATTATACAAAAAAAAAAACTGGTAAACATGGTGTTCTGAGATTTTCAAGTCTTGGGTCTTTAAAAGTTTATTCTTGAATTTTTAGCTTATTATTTGTGATTAATCACGAACATCACCTCTTAAAAACTGGAACTTTTGATACAGTTAGCATCTATTAATTAACAAGCAGCATACTAGCATTTGACAACTACCTTGATTTGTGCATTTCTATTACGATAGTGACATGATGTGAGCAAGACGAAATGGCAACCGGTTCTTCCTATCCGCGATGATAACGATCAATTAAGATGTTGACAGTAACGGGATAGTTGACAATGACAAGTGCGACACATCTCTTGACATATCAATCTACGGATACCAGTGGATTATCTTATCCCATCTCATTTCTTAGCTAGTATTCGAAAATATTGCAATAATCTTGGATAATGACTAATACCTACATGCATATTTATATATGCGTTGCATGTGTGTATGTTTTTATTTTTGTATATGCCTGTGTGTGTGTGTGTGTGTGTGTGTTTGTGTGTAATATGTGTGTGTGTATGTGTGTGTGTGTATGTGTGTGTGTGTGTGTGTATGTGTATGTGTGTATTGTGTGTCTTCGTTTGTCTGTATACAGTATGTACAGCTCAATAGTTGTTGCATTCGATAGCAACCGCCAGTTTCAAAAATTTTGTTCAGTTTTATCGTGGTTGCCAATTGAGGTGACAATTCCGACGATTGTTCCGTCGTCGCAAACAAATACCGACACTGTACCCAGACCCAGCAAACAAACCGCACTGAGCATTGACAGCAGCGACGACATCTGCGGTGATGATAATGCGAAATTACAAAACAACCCAATCGACTTTGAAATCACTATTTTAACAATTCACAACTTGTTTTAATATCAGGTATCCATCCGCGCCTACCCATACATACCAATATTCAACCACACCACCCCGCGGTATATCTTTCTCGCTTTTCCTGCCATCGCTCTCTGTTGCTATTATCGTCACTTTTGATTTATTCAAAATTTCAACACACAAAGTCACAAAGGACTATCAACTCCCTACACCGCTCTCTCTTTCCTGACAGTTCCGCGTATCATTTATGTTACTTTTACGATATTTCACTGTGATCCTTTATAAACTTTTAAAATCAGCACATTCAACAACCTGATCGGCTGCTACTTATTTAATCAAAACTAAAACAACTCCGATAAATGGACGTATTCTTACTTTTTGATTTACCCGATCGATCGTAATTCCATTTTCCGTTGATTGTTACAAATCCTTCATCATCATCATCATATATATGTATATATATATATTTTTTTTTCTATTGCCTTCAAATTTAAAATGTAAGAGGAGCTTGTAGCCGACATCGCTGATGATATGTTATTCCCTTATCAATTCATTTTACTTAAAACCTTAATTTCAACTTAACAAAGCTCATTTTTAGTTTCAGAATCAATTTATTTTCTTTTAATCTTATGGATATGAGTTATTACGGATCTTACATATACCCAATCAAATGGTGCAGTTCATCTTGCCTAATCTTATTCATATTCCAAAATGCTGTAGTATATTTTTCATGCATTAAAAAGTTTTCTTTTTCTTTTTTGAAAAGTAGAGCTAGAGCGATGGATAATAAGGTTTCAGTAAAGTGTCACTACAAAAGAAGCAAAATTGCTTGTAATAAATGATGAATAGCAATTTTTCTAATTTTAATACTGCGGCTATGATTGATATCAATGCACAATAAACGAACAAACGAGAAATCCTTCGATTGCAATTCATTGACTACCAAAAACTAAATTTTCAGTGTGATAAAATAGAAGCCATGGGTTGGAATTCTCTTCTAAACCGAACAGTGTCATATGATACCAAAATGCTGAATGAAGTGAACAAAATCCCAGAATCAAAGTTTGCAATTGTCCGAAACTCCAATGGTTAATTTGGCATTTCCTTCAAAATATTAAAGTTTACAACTCATAAAATTCGTATTAACATTATGAATTTTTCATTCATTGCTCGACCATGATTTGAAAGACCCCGAAATGCATAAATGTACTACAAATACAACCTTTTTAAATTTGCGATTCAAATTTCTATCCTGACTACTCGAAAATTTGAAAAAACTTTAGAATTCAGAGAAGAGAATGATTTCTTAACAGGTGATTTGGGTGGTATTGTATCAATGATCAGTTGTGCGGCAAATCAGGCTTATTGTATGGCAGTTCGAATTAATAAGTCCATCAGTGATAAGTATATCAGCATCGAACCAACCGATGATCCGCAGTGTTTTCAAATCGTCGATGTCCAGGCTTGAGTTTTCATCTCTGGAACAAAGATTACAATAATAGTTGCGCACAACTTTAACTTTCATTTAAATTTGAAGGGGGGAAAAACTAGATAGATAACGATTCTAGAACCACATTTTTGTTATTAATTCACTTTATTTACTTGTAAGTTGAGATTTCCAATCAAAACTTGCTTTCTTTTCCAGGATGTTGCTGAGGATACGAGTTTGCAGCCGATATTCATACAGGTGCATCATAATTCCAAAAGACTCTTAGCTCTACAGCATCTGGTTGATCAAGTTGCTGAAAGGTTGTCCATTTTAATTGCGAGGATACATTAGCTTTCACAATTAAAAAAAAAAAAAAACCAGATATAAAAACTGAAGAATAGCAGGCAAAATGAAACAATGCCTTTAAATTTGTTGATTTCAGATTTTGCCACTTTTTAGTACTGTTCAAATGTTTTCACTCTTAAAATGCTCTTATAATCAAATAATAAGCAAAATTAATGTGATAATAAGTTCCGAAACTTTTCATTTTTTCGAAATCATGCAAATAAATAGTTCAATAGTTTTATTTTTTTTGATAAAATGCATGGCCATTGATCTTTAATATTTATTTAAATTTATATCTTTAATTCGTTTTTCTTTTCCTAATCGATTCAGAAAGCAAAATAGAGTCGTCTTCGTTTGCAAGATTTTGGTGCTTTAATTAGTTGTGCTTAGAAGCAAAATTGAAATTGGAAGAGAAAGAAAGACATATTCAAGCCTATGTGAATTACCGAAATATTTTCCGCCGAACTATGCATGCAAAATTGGTAATTCTCAGTTGATGTTCCAGGACGCTGGGACGATTGAATCTAGATTTGAAAAAAAATATTACCGTTGATCTGACTGATAACGATGATATAAATATTTGGAGGGATAAAGCTGGTTTCGTTATCAGAGACAAAGTGCAACTATGTGAGCTTACCATCAATAAAAATGAATTCCAGAAGACTCTCAAAACAGTGGGAAGTAAGATTTTCCAAATGATTTCATGCGAATTGCAAAATCTTTTTAATTTTTAAAAATAATGAAAGCTTAGAGTAGATTATAAAATTAGATGCCAACAGTTTCCAATCAACGCTACAGTCATCTTCCAAATAACGCTCGTTATTATGTTGTTATCAGTGCTGAGAATTATCATGTCTTTATTTATTTGCTTTTTTTGATTAAATATAGATATATACATATATCTTTTTCTGCCATATCATATCTCTGAATTAGCAGAAAATTTCATTCTATATTGGGAAATATCAGGACTTTCTCGCGAAAACGCACCATTTCTTCATTTTGATAAATCATGTGAAACATAGATAGTTCAGTAGGTAAATCTTGTAAAAAAAAAATGAAAGAAAAACATTGGTATTCATGAGGGTGCTATGGATCTTAGAATGGAGCGTTTTTTGCGCGAACAAAAACAACTAAATTATTGCACGCCTAAGGTGGTTGGAATCACATTAAGCATCCTGTGATAAAGAGTGTAAATGCTGAAAACGGTGAAAAAAAGGGATATTTTCATCGTGCTCTTTTATCTAGATTTTTTAATTATTTTTTTGTTTTATCTTGACTTGGCCGTATAGAGTAAATTTATAATTTTTGCATTTCACTTTGTTGTCCAAATGAAGAAAACATGATACAGATTGGTTATCAATTAGTGAAAGACTGGAAGCCAGTTTACCACTCACTAATGCGGGGCAAATAACGATGATGCTCCTACCAATTTTCGATATAATTATAATTCCTTTGCACTTTTCAAAAATGCAAGAGATTATATTTGACTGATATCACTGATCCCCAATTTGTCTGACGTGAAAGAAATGACGAAAAAACTCCCTCTTTCTTCCTCTTTTTTCTTTTTTTCTCTCTCCTTCTTTCCGTGTTAAATTTAATGCAGTAAAAATAGGAAAGTCTCATCATTGTTCGTTGAAAAAACGGCGATGAGAAAAAATTAACAAGGTAAAGGTCAATCATAGGTCAATCACGTAAAGTAGTGTTACACAGAAGATTTTGCACTCCAAAACACATTGTTTCTCCGTCGCGTCGGCTTTTTACAATTTTTCCATATATAAGAATTTATATTAGTGTATTTTTTGTATCAATTATAAACATATAAATGATTGAAATGAATTTCCAAATATTCACTTTCACTGCTCAATGAACTGGGAGGATTTTTATGGAAGATGAAAATTAACAACTACATCTCCGTCTTTGTCTGCTTTTGACCTAAAAGAATCTACTATAACCACTAGCAATGCTAGATGAAAACAAGCAATAAATATCGTTGTTTATGGTAGTTTTGGATATTTTATTCATATAGATTATGACAAATGACTAATCAGGAAAAAAAGAAGTGAGTTGAAAAAAAAATAAATAACCTCAATAGACTACTAGCAGAAAAAGTTGTGAAGATTGAATAAAAAAATGTCGTGTATAAATACCGGGAAATGCAAAAGAATTAAGTTATAAAACTACTTTTATATTCTTTTCAGATGTCAAAATTTCAAAATTCGATGACTCGCAAATGGGAAAACTTGTAAGATTCGACAAGGCAGTGAGTTATGCAGATCGCAAAAGTTTTCTGGAATACCTCTTTAGAGATGCAAATGTATGTCTTTATAATAATTTATCCCTGGACATAAGTTACTAGTATGCAAGTGTATAAAATTATATTCGATTAGTAATAGATAGATATGTAAAAATGCGAGTACGATGAGACAATTTAAACAACAGCCATAACCAAGGCTGTTGTAAACAAGTAATTTTACAAATAATTTGCAATCTTAAAGCCATGATCTTAAAAATGATCTTCATTAGGTATTGGTCGCTGAGAATGACGAAACATCCGCAGTGAATGGTTACGGTGTGTTCCGAAAGGACCGTATTCTTGCTGTTTATGCAAATGCCAAGGAGATTGCTCATGCGATCATGCATGAAATACTCAGAACAATGGATCATGACAAGGTATTTACCGGACATTTTAAATGAGTTTGGGTAACTACGATTGCTAATAAAAGTAGACATGGATTGCTGATAGGAAGTGAATAATTATCGACTAAATATTCTAATCTATTTGTTTGATATAACTAGTCTAACGAATTTTACGTTTTCAACAGCTTAATGTTGGAAAAAATAAAACAAAAGACAAAACTCTCAAAATATGCATTCCTGCCATAGGCCATAAAATTACTGATTATCCTTATTAGGACCATAAAATAAAGGGAAAACCAAAAAATAAAATAAAACCAAAGAAAAAAACCATTATTATTACTACTATTAATTAATAAAAAATCAGAAACCAAAAAAAAACCAATGTACAAAAAATAACACCCTAAATAAACAAAAAAAAAGAAAAAAAAACAAACCAAAATATTAACAAAAAAGCAGAACCATAAATAGCCATTATTGATTTATTTATTATTAAAAAGAAAACAAAATCACAACAAAGGAAGAAAATTTATAAAAGATTTTTGTTTTTGTTTTTTAAACAAACATACTAATTTGATGTTTACTGTTTTGGATGTCAGCAAAAGTTATCCTAGTATATTTATTTATTATGTATATTTATATTTATATATTTATTTGATATTACATATATATATATATATATATATATATATATAATGTTTAAGGGGGTGTTGGAAGTACATTGTAGATAATTGAAAGATGGAATGACTTCCATTTACTCACGACCAAGCAAGGACCAACAGTCAATTTAAATTCTGCGAGCTAATATTTTGGTCTTTAAAATAATAATTTTGAAAGTATTTTGTTTAAGATAACGTTGTGTACGGTACGGAACCGCTGGAATATTGAGAAGTCAGATACTTGTTGCAAACAGATCATTCGTCTTCATACGCGTGCGTTACCAACAGGTATCATGTGGGATCGAATATATGTTTTAAACGTGGGCATGAATTTGATCTGATTGGATAAAACAAAAGAAGTACAAGCGTGTTTTCAACGACCTGCTCACTTCTCAGATATGTACAAACAGCATTTCTGATTACTTCTACGCCACATGCTCATATCTGGATTTCTTTCAACATAGCTGCGGATTTTAATTGAATCTTAACCCAAATTTTTGATGCACTATGTTTAAAATAACACTTGGCCATTTGTACAAAACATACATCACTTCCTCCTGAATCGTTTTTTTTTTCTTTCTACATTGTTAAATGACTTTTGTAAACGCAAGTTGGTTTTTAAAATACACCTTTGTAAACGCACGAATCCAATAAATTTTACTGCTTTCAAACTTTTGCAACATTTTTTAATCTCATGAATAAATAAATGGGTAAAGTATATAAATTTTTTGGAATCAACAATTTGTTTTCAAATAATGTGAAAAAGAGTCAGGTAAAGGATGATATTTCACCAAAGACAGCAAAATTATAAAACGCCGTGCCAAAAAGCACTTGCTGCCATTTCAAGACTCATTTCCAGGACCATCTATAAAATCAACACTTGGTGCTAATTTCCTAAATAAGATGGCTTGTTGTAAATCTAACTCTGCGCACGACTGAAATTTATCATTTCTTTTCGAAAGCGAAGTAAGAGTATTAAGATTGTCTTGGTTAGTAGCTTTCTCAGTAAGATACTTTTCATAATTACAGCTTTCATCGACTGTTGGTATTTCCCGAAATTCATCTTCAACTGTTATCATTCGTTGAGTATGATCAATCTTTGTTGTTTTAGCTGCATTTCTTTCTCTCATACGTTCAACAAGACGTGCTTTTAATTCCACAACCACAGATCTTGCTACTGCTTTATTTGACTCCTAAGATACATTTTGATGAAAAAAAGAAAATATTTGTCTAATGAATCATCTATCAAATAAACCATTACGCTGAAAACAATTAAGTTATAAAAAATCAGTGTTTCAGTTCTCAATTATTTACTGGTTGCTTCATATGCTTTAGATGATGGAACGAAAATTTTCAAGTATCCACTAAGTATGCTTGATGAGAAATGATGTGTAGTTTGAAGCATTAAGCTTCATTCATCCTTAGTATGACACAGCATACATTTGCTGTACCATACCATACTAAGGATGAATGAAGCTTAATGCTTCAAACTATAAGTCATTTCTCATCAAGCGGTAATCAACATTACTCATATGTATTTTCTGGAAAAGTACACTTCAATTATTCACAGACTTACGTTTTCCTGCCATGAAGATCGAAGCATATCCTTTTGATGATCATCTGAGGCAAGAGAGGATCCTTCATATACCTAAAAAGCAGGATTGCCAACAGAGCTATCTATTGGAAAGATTACTGTCACAAAAGCTCCGCTAGAAAAACGACTATTCCGTTTAAGTTTCGACTCAACGAGGAAAAAAATCAATTCAAAATAACTTTTGTTAAAAATGAGCAACCTTTTCAATCGATAGCTCATCCGCAATAGATTCAGCTTCGTCAGTAATTCCCGATATTGAAGAATTTGAAGATATGTTTGAATGTTTTATATCTTCATATTCTATGCGTGTTTCAGGAGCAGAAAGTTCAATCGCTTTTCTTAATATTTCAGAAACATACAGAAATTTCTCCTTTTCTGATATTTCATTTCTACTTAGACTGCAACACAAAAACTTACTCTTTAGGAGTACATATTTTACAAATAAAAGTTACTCTAATTATTCTATAGCTTGAATTTTAAACTTGAATTTTAAAACTGTACAGTAGACATAATATCCGATGGAAAATAATGGAGTAGTATTCTGCTGAGTGACATAAAAGAAAAGAGCATCTCAACTGTGTTTACTACTGATGTAAAAATTAAATCGATCCACTGGAAGAATACAACCACTAATGAAATACTATAAAGCAAAGCTGTGTAGATATGAATAAAAAAAACGTACACTTCTGAAGCAAAACTGAGATACGCCAGAATTTTATCGGTAGTTGACAAAAATGATGAAATTTTCGGTATCTTTTTCTCTGCTACACAGTAATTCCGATAATTAATAAATTCAAGACTATATAAAAGCCTGTGGAAAAATAATCATTTTAAAAATTTATCCAAAACTTTAAACTGAACAGAGAAAATGAATATTCAGCAAAAAACAGAGATTCTTAAAATTATGAAAAAGAAAGGAAAACACCCGTAACTGATGACCAAAAAGTAGAAAAGATTAGAAAATTCACGGACCTTTAATAATCTGTTTCTATTTCAGTTGAGTTAAATTAAGTTTAAAATGAAGCCCAATTGAACTGAACCAAATTACATTTGAAGTAAACAGATTGTAATTAATTTCACTTATCGGTTAAACCGAATTAATAACAAGTCAAATTGATCTTTTTAAATATGAGAATTGAATACCTATTAACAGAAAAAGAATTGCAAAGTAGAATAATTCCGCAGAAAGATTTTAACTGTGATATAGGCAACAGTCAATTTGCAAACAATTAATTTATTTAAAAATCTATCTGCTTTAAGTCTCACCTGGCCTTGTTGTTTCTTAACACCAATATTTCTTGAAGGAGATATAGAAACGCAAGTATCAGCCTGTGTGAAGGACGTGATAAGTGTAATAGAAAAAGTCGAAGATATTCACTCCGTAAAAGGAACAGTAGTTGCCACAATTCCTGTATATATAATTGCAAAACTTATGGACCAAGAATGTGAAACAATTTCTATCTGGCAAGATAAAATTAGTAAAATTACACCAAATATGGATTACAAAAAGGCTAAAAAGTTGAAAAAAAAATCCACAATGCTATCGATTTTGAAAAGAAAATATCAAACATTGAGACACAACATAAAAAATCAAAAATGAATGTTACCTTCAAGGCAGATAGCTGGAGAAACTTTTCGCATATATCATCTTTTAAAGCCAATCGTGACATTTCGGATGTAAACATTGCACAGAGTAACTTTTGTGAATTATCATACCTAAAAGGATGAATCACTTCTTATCTTTCCTCGTGATATCCATCCTTTGCCTTTAAGATTGAAACCTACACTTTCTTATTGAATGTATATATCAACTTTTTTCATCCATATAATTTAATCACATGGTGAACTCATTGTAAAGAAGAGAAGAATATAAACAGCTACGATATTTATATTGTTACAGAATTCTAATTAAAAGACAAATAGAGATGATAACGTCTGTAGAAATGAAATAGTAAAATTAATATTACCTGCATAAATTTCTCGACATGCGCACATGACACTGAACTTCACAGCGAAGCGATTTCAACAGTTCAAGTCGAAGCGAACGTAAGCACACCGTCGCATTTATATCAAATTTGTTCCGTAATCTAAATTGCATGATCCGAAAAAATTAAATGGTAATTTTACAAATTTACTATAACGACCCAACAATAATAAATTTATATTACTTCTAGCTACTGCATGATAAGGGATGACATAATTTGAGACGCGAAACATCACTTCATATTTCTGTAAGCATTGCTGCGTGTATCAGCTAGAATCAACATCATCAAAAGCGGAATCAGCATAAATCGATGACTCGTAAATTTTTTATGCAAAATAAGATTAACATACCCGAAAAAAGTTATTTCTCGGGATCGTATGACAGCAACGGTTTGATGAGAAACTGAATCGAAATCAACTGATACATTGACATAGGAAGATACGATATAGTAACAAAACTGCTTGGTAGCTTCCAGTAAACAGATGAAAAGTGCAGAACATACCAAAAAGCCTAACACCTGATGAAAGGCAAAGAATCCGCTAGTAATAACGACAGCTATTACCAAAATGCATGAAACGCACTGAAGCATTTACAAAAAATCAACTGAAGTAAGGGACTGATGAATGTTTATTAGGTCTGAAATGCCCTCATTTAAATGATAAAGTAGGTAATACTTCATAATTACGATATTATAGGACAATAAAAGAAACGATAAAATTTTTTCGAGAATCAAAAAATCGTTGGAATACCTACCTTGAAAGAAATTAGCGTTTTCCGCTCAGATTTCAAATAATACTCCTCCACCATTTCTAAATCCATATCATCAAAGAGCGACTTCTCAAGAAGCAACTCATATACGAGGCAAAAAAACCCTGAACTAGACATCCCGAGACATCGATGTAGCCCAATGTAGCATAAGTTCGTGAAGGACCTAGCTACGCTGCAACAATGCATCGGCAAGGTAACCTAACAATTAATGCAATTAACAAAAACCGACTCTCAAATAATAATAATCATGCCATCTTCGTCATTGAAGTTCAATTTCCAGACACAGTAATTAATCAAGATTATCTCCCAACTATACATTATACTCAGCATTACTGAATAGTAATAACTAAATATATATTTGAACGTATATATAATACACTTGCAATAACAGCATAAAAAATATCTAGATTTATTAGGAAAAATGAAGCGTATTTTAAAAACATGATTGATCCATTCAAACGAGAATCAGATAACAGTGGATTAACTCCCTCATTTTTTCTTTCATTAAAGCTTCGTCACAAAGGGAAGTTCTAAGAATGTTTAAATTCAATATAAAATTCTAAGAGATGAAAAACAACGTTATTCAGTGAATATTTAAAAAAAAATACGAAATGCAGTTATAATAACATTTCATGAAAGCAAATGAAAAATTATGAAGATCGATGAAAAAAAAAAAGCAAAAGAAAAAAAAAAAAAAAAAAAAAAACACAAAAAACAGAATATTTTGATCGAGAACTGAGAAGGAAGACAAAAAATTTTTGAATCAAAGGGCAAGGAAACTATACGTATACATATATATATTTATCTATGGAAATGTCAAAAGCTTTGGTTTATATAAGCCTCAACGGTTCTTCCATTTCAGTGCTTTATCCTCACTATGATACAAAAAAAGAACCCATTAAACCGTAATGACAAAATAAGCTGAGTTGAATAATGCATAAATGTTAAAAACGAAAGATTTCACTCAGAAAACAAAGTGTTAGGATATCACTCTGCAACCGACTTGAAGAGAAACTTATATACCAATAATGGCTGCATATAAATGAAAAAGCGCGATATTTGAATTGAAAACGAAACTACCAATGATAAAATAATGAGAAAAGAGTCTGATAACAACAGCAAAAAGAATAACAATTTACAAGAAAAAAACCCGTGAACCCCAATTGAAAAACTTTCATCATATTTTTTCGAAATACCGAACACCTTCATATCTTTAGTTCAATACCGCATCGCTCTAGCAAATAGGCCATAACTGTGTTTTTCAAACCCACTCGTTCCAGCTGATGATTGATCTTAACTTTAAGACTTCTGAGCCGGGTTGATGCATGCACCAAAACTAGCAACAGGGGAAGTGAGAGTGTAAAAAGCACTGTTACTACAGGAACTATGGCATAAACGAAAAAGTAAAATGACAGCAACATAGCACCCAATGTAATGAATGTGTGATCGCGACGTGCCTGAAAAAAATTACGATTTTTGATATCATCATTTATTGCCATAAATCGTAAAGAAGATCATCCTCCACCAACTTTTGTAAGAAAACATATCTCAAAATTCAAAACTATGTTATCTGAAATATTCTACCCATAAATTAGAAAACTGAACCGGAAGATAAATGGAATCATATTAACATGAAATAAAAATATGCCCAATTTAAATCAGAAATATGATTAAAGAAGGGTGTGAGAACTTTTCTTATTGTTACTGAACTGTAAATATTAACTGCGCAATCACATTCTCGATCGAAATAAACAGAAGTAGCCTGCCTACTTGTACAAACGTGGAATTGGACGAAAGCGAAAATATGAGTACAGCAGCCACACACATGATAGCAACCAATCCAATAAAAACGTCACGTAATTGTACTGATGCACAAATCAATATGATAAGTGACATAAAAGCGAAATAATTTGTCTGATAATATAACAAATTGCTCAACATACGATTATTCCATTTTGGTAAATCACGAAATGGTGGTATCTGCAAACAAATCTCGAATATGGATTTGCATGAAATAAAAAAATTGAGAGAGGTAAGGATACATTTCACGACAATAATGAGTGCATTTCGATGTAACAAGTTAAATAAATCAAGAAATAAGATGGGATGGTACATTTCGGCGTAAACATACGTCGACTATTACACTGCTATTACATTAGCATATTGCGCTCTTATGCGACTTAGTTTCGATCGAAAAAAAAAAGTAATGCCGGCAATAAAATATATAATGGTTAATTAACTTCTGAAGGAAGAGAACAAAGACGGTTTGGCGATTTTCATCAATTAAACAATAATGACTTCCAAGGAAGCAACAAAGACCAGAACTACCTCAAATCTTGATTTGTCGCAGAAGAATTCGCGAAAACTACGAAGAGGTGGCACTTGAACAGAGTTCATGATTTTCCAATTTTCATCTTTACCAGTGCTTTCTTGTATCATCGCTAAAATGAAATAAATAACTTTTTTTGCTGCATCTTTACACTTATGGTCAAAATGGTTTGATCACACAACAGTTTCAATGGTACCATCAGCATATGTACCGAAACAATTAGTACTACCACTTTTTTCTTATGGCGATATTATATCTCTTACTATAACTATCTTATGGGTTCAGAAACTTGTGATCAATTCTGTGGATCCTGATAATGATAAATACTCGCAATCTTTAAAAAAAATTTGCGGTATCCCTTGTTTAATGCATCTTTAAATCGGAATTTGCAATATCCCTTGTTTAACGAATTTATGAATTATGCAGCACACTTCTCATCAATTCAGCACATCTATGAAATATTTGGAAAATGATTCTGATTGAATATGGACACTACTTTATGTTAATCGGCTTTTCCTTAAAACCATTTTCAACCATATCATTTTCGGAATGCCATCTCAGTCTACCATTTCCGAAATTTCGATGATTAGTCATCGATATCACTAACATATCCGTATTAATACTGATAATTCCCAATATCATTACTTCAAGATTTTCTCTATGAACAATCTGTTCCCAGAAAACTCTTCATACTTGATCCCGATATTCCAAATTATAGTTCTTATCTTATCAAGTGATATTTCTAGATAAACTCATCATGAGACACCACCCGAAAAAATGCCCTAACAACCTGCGGATACCCTCGCATACGGACTACTAGACTCCAAGGTTGCCGAAAAACGTTTGAAATCAATAGCTGAAGTATATCGCTCCAACTATATTCATCTCGGAAATGATGGTCTCGACAACAGCGTCATTATGAAAACGTTTGTATCTCTGTCTATATAAAATGTCAGCACTCCTTAAGTCCCCATCCACTTTTCATTCTGAGATATAAGCACACTTCAGATTCCAAAAGAAAAAGCATACTTTAGATTCCGAAAGAAATATATACGCATACTTCAGATTCCAAAAAACGAAAGGAATATTCAGCGGTATCTTCCCTTGCGGGAACAACTCAGCTCTATTAGCTGTTGTCTTATTCATATTCATTCAAAATTTCTTCAAGAAGATAGTATGGCAAAAGACTTGTTATCCACAATTTCACATGGCTGTAGGAAACACTTAGTAATAAGTTCAAATAATAAAAATCTGAGGGAAGTATTTCTAGAAATGAAATCAATTTTTCCAACCACTTGAAAATTCTTTCTATAAAACTTCAAGCCAGCAACAATGACCCTTCTATTTAGTATGATAATATTATGTATTTTTCTTCGTGAGATCATGTCGGATCAAGCGCAATTGAACAGTATAATCACAACAAATGTAGTGATGTCGTATTTATCTGGCTTTCGTCATCATAAACTGTTAATCAATACGTCAAGCATCAGTTTTTGAATGAGTACCATTTTCTGTCCCTACCGCTCTCGGGATGAATACAATCCGTGAACTTTGATCCATCCAATTACATTGTATGACAAACATAATCGTCCGTTCCCATCTTTTATGGTTACAGAAAAAAAAGTAGACAATTCTTTACAGAAAAGTCCCGCGCCCACGCATCATTTAATAGCCCAAGCGGGAAGTTCCAGTTATTAATAGTTATCGACTGTTTCGTTATATGGTGGTGGTGGGAGATCATTTCGTTTGGGTTTAGTTTTATCCTTCCAAATTGCTAGGTGAATTCACTTAGGTGCAGAAGAATTGCTGGCTTTATTCTGTTTTATTTATTTACTAGAAAAATTACTTTGCAGATCGATATATTCGTGAAAAATTTGTTCGGTTTTAGACAAAGCCAATCGGAAAATTATGGTTAGTATTCTCCAATTCATGTAGTCATATGTGCAATTGCAGCAAATAATTTGTATGTTGTATTTTATGACTATTCAGTGATAACATTTTGTTAGAAGTCTTATTTGTTTTATTGATTCAGCTTTTAGCTTCTGTCTATGTATATTTCAGGTGACAATTGTATCAAAACTTGATACAGCACATCGTCTTACTATTGTAAGTTCACTGTCCGTTTTACTTTGTTCTGTTTACGTAAAAGCACGTAGTACACAATGACTGAGGTCGTCAGATCATTCATTACTGTTTTCCGTTGGTAATACTACATTACGGTGTTTGCGGTGCACTAATTTACTGAATAAGAGGATGATAATATGAATAACTAGGACTTTTGCCTGGTTACTCATTACGCTTTGAGGAATTTTCTGAACTTGTCGAACAGTCTTGTAGAGTTTACTAGGAAAAGCCGTATATTATATTAGTTTTCTCACTTTAAGTTCTGGTAATAGATCAAGTGGTAAGTGGGAACAATTTAGCTGAGCTGTTCGAAGTACATTTGCTTATATAGGCTTTTCTGTGCAAGGCACTTGTTCATATACGGCTTTTTCATCAAGGCACTTGCTCGCTATGTTAGTAAGCAAAGTGTGTATAAAATGATGGAATTTCAAAAACTATTTAAGGCGCTTATAATTATTTTCTTGCCTGTGTGTATGAGTGAAAGGAGTTATTATCAGTAATTACCGTATATATTCACTAAGTTATTTCTCTCGAGTTTTGTTACTGTTTTTACAAGGCATAATGTCTTTTCAGCATGACGCTCAAATGAATTATTATGGTACTCGACTTGCTACTTGTTCCAGTGATAATTTGATTAAAATATTTGAGGTTCATTATATTACTTTGGTTTTCCATATTATCTGAAATTCTTTACTACTGTTTTAGATTCTTTGTACTAGTTCGATTTTTTTTAAGCTGGTTTTCATTTGAGATATGAAAAAATATAAATGATTGGTCACAGGAGGTTGTAGGGATGTTTTGAAGTCATATAAATGTTTAACACTTACTAAGAAGTTGGAGTGGTTTTTCAATATTACTAAGAAGTTGGAGTGGTTTTTCTTGAATCACGTCTTATTTTCGTCGTAGTTGCATATCTATTTCTTGAAATAGATATGCAACTACGACGGTTTGTTACAGCTGAAACCATCAGGACAAACGTATCCTTCTGCTGAATTGAATGGTCATACTGGTCCAGTCTGGCAAGTCTGTTGGGCGCATCCAAAATTTGACAATGTTTTAGCCTCATGCTCATATGACAAGTAAGAAATCAGGTTGCATATTCCTCTTGTGGGTTACGTTATTAACAATTTAAGTCGAGAAACAAATACGAATATGCATTTTTTAACGCACATGTGTTGTTCGGAACATATTACTTTCAGTTTCATTTTCTCATCTCTTTGGGATTCATAAAATATGTGATTATTCTTCGAATAGGGAAATCCAGTAACATCTTTTGATAGCTTTAATAATGACTAGCTATTCGAAATTATAGGCGAGTTATCATTTGGAAGGAGATTTCTGGCAAATGGCAAAGAATTTATGAATGGAACCATCACGATGCAAGTGTTAATTCGATAAGTTGGGCACCTCATCAGTATGGTCTTACATTAGCTTGTGCATCAACCGATACTGCAATATCAATATTGAGCTTTAATAAGGCAAAGATTTGGACACATCAAATTATTGCTAAAGCTCATGAACAGGTATTGTAAATAGATATTGTGGAATAACGTGGAATAACGTACTTTCTGAGTTTGGAATCAGACGGAGTGAACCCTATACAAATCTTAGAACCCTATACAGATCTTTTCTGAAAAGGCTGGTGTACATTACAGATCTAAAGTTATTATATCTAGTTTGATTTATTATATGAAGTTTTTTAGAATTTTTAGATTATTCAGCCTAAGCAACGACTCACTGATTGATCGATCTATTTATGATATTGACAGAGGATCTGTTTATTATACAGATAAATGTGAAGACTAAATGCAAATTTGTTGAGTGTTTTAAAAAAATTAAAAAATAAAATGAGAGACCGCATGATTCACTTAAAAGGAATTATTTAATAATATTCATTTATGATGTGCTTTGTAAAGCATTTTGTTCTCGCTTCATCTCTTTATATAGTTCCATGTAAGTGTATATACATATCTCATATTCAAGTTTCAGGGTTGTAATGCGGTATCCTGGGCTCCTACAGTATATTCAACTTCCCTTATTCATAGTGATGGACCTCTGATACGTAAACGAATGGTTTCTGGTGGTAATGATAATTTTGTTAAAATATGGAGGTTTGTAAGATTTGGTAATCAAACTGTCATTATTTTCATCTTAAAGAATTTCCAAAATACTTTTTTGTATCCTATATTATAAATTCTTTTTCATAGAGCAAGCTTTGAGAAGGAATATTTTACAGTAGTTGTCCCTCAGAAAAAAAAAAAAAATGGTTACGAAGGCCAGCATCATAACATTATAAAATATTTCTCAATATGGTCTATTTTCAGAGAAAGGAAGGATGGGAATTGGGAATTAGAAATCGCTTTAGAAGGACACACAGATTGGGTACGTGATGTTGCATGGGCCCCAGTGGCTGCTCACAATATTAACACAATTGCTTCATGTGGACAGGTATTTTGTGTGTTCTTGTTTATTTTGGATCTATACATTTTTGTTTAGTCAAGATCTTTTTGATAAAATAGCACCATTTTTGGTTATTGTAGGACAGAAAAGCGATCATTTGGCGTTGTTCGAGCGTTGATCAGAGGCACTGGGCTGCCCAAGAACTGGCTGTATTTGATGATATTTTATGGCATGTTAGCTGGTCTCTTTGTGCTACCGTTCTCGCAGTATCTGGTGGTGACAACGAGGTAAGCATTGGAAATTTAAATTTTTTGTCGCAAAGCATTTGTATTTTTTTTTTATTTACAATCATCAGAGTCAACTATCATGTAATGAAAAGTGATCTTATTTTAAGAGATGCTATATTTTAAATTCCACTACGCTATAGTGCTTTTTTCAGAAAATATGTACGTTTCTTTTATATACACAAAAATGAATAGTACATTCGTTGGAAAAGTTATCGCTTTAGAAAAGATGGAAGTAATTCAATGTAAAGGAGTGAGATTTTTCGAGTCTTTTATTATACTGCGTAATTTTAGATTTCATTATGGAAAGAAAATGTCCAAAACGAATGGATACGTATTTCTGAACCAGAAGAAAAATGACATTCATGCTCGTTTTTATGCATATTGTTGTTCATTTTTTGAGGTTGATAAAAAATTGTGTTTAGGTAAGAAATGTTTATCATTCAGGGTTAGAATGCTTTTCATGTCAAGTACATACTTTGCAATAATCATTGTTTGGTCATTAAATATGTACTTTATTTTGAACCTTTTTATTCTTCACGATTAAATGCTTTTTCTATTTTAAAAAAAGAAAAAAGTGTTTTCTTCGTCATTTCTTTGATGCGTTAATCCAACACTTCACTTTTCTAAATATTGAAAAAAGAAATTTATAATTAGTATAGTTCCTTATTTTTATTTGTATGTTTACCCTATTTGTGCATTCGTTTCTGTAATTTTATGGCATTCCTGTCTATGGTTCCATTGGGTTTACAGTTATCTTTAAGTGACTATAAAGAATTGGTCATTTTCTGGTCTATATTTGATGCATCATTTAACTTTATTTAGTTTATTATTGCCTATTGTAGTTCAGTATCGCAATGTCTTTGGTTGCTAAATTTAGTTGCAAGTATTCAATTATTATCTACGATTGATAAGTTTCATTCTTCGAAATGTCTACATATGTAATCAATGGACATTCAGGAACAGATTAGTCTCGTATATTCAAATTCCGTTAAAATGTTCAGGAAGTTCGACGAAAAAGAAGATATAATCGGTACTCAGCAGTTAAAATCGTCAGCTCAGGTTCAGATCTCTTTCAGTTCATTTCACTGTATGATGAATGGTGTGTTGAGGGTCCCGGAATTCCTCAGAGTGGTATTGTTCGTGTTTTACTTGTGTCAATTTTCTGATCATTGTGGCTTATTATACTACAGCCATGATAATTAGTTCTGAACCATCATAGCTTTCCGATTGCCAAAGTTCAAATAGTCTTTTATGGAAGAGCTCCAATGAGTATGTGCGATTTTTTCGTTATTTTAGGCATTTTGCCTTATTTCAGAAGTCAATACGATCGAAAATATTGGAACAGTTGCCGTTACTAGATGATTATATTAACGACATATTACCTAAAAAAGACAGTTTTAAATTGATCAAGTGCAAAGGTTTGTACCAGTTCTGTCCAATGAATTTTGAGGTACTGTTTAAGACATACTTTTCGAACTAGTTTTTGGCTAATTAGTGACCATTCATCATCTTAAAATATCTATCTTGTCATCATAACTTGTTCTACTAATATAATATAGATTTCCAGAACATGTTGAACTCATTGCTGATTGTGACGGAAGAATATTGTTTATCAAACCGAGAGATGTGTCATATTTTCCTACCCTACGCCTTCTTCACCAATATCCTTTTATTTTGCCTCATGAACAGGTTGATGATTTAAATATCTCTAAAACTTTGGAAGCTTTGTTCTTCTTGTCGTAGCGATGCTGTGACTTTTTTAGTATCCAAGTGATTCCATAGGATATGCAGTTAAGAAGCTGTCATTGAATCTGTGCAAATATCTTAAATTTCTATAAATAATATAACCCTTGCTTTCCTCTCTTATGATTTACCATTGCGAAAACCACCGAATTATCCTTACATCACTAGTTACTGTACCGAAATTCAACTAGGCCGCTTCTAAGATCTCTTGGTACTATGATGAAAAGTAGTATAAAGACTTTTGGACCGAGAATCTTACTCGATAAAGACATTAGCGTCTAAGTGAAAAGATGCACATCAAGTTGCTGGAAACAGTATGGCAAGAAAAGATTTCTCGAATTGTTTAGGTCGATAAGGGTGCCATCAAGTTTGTTCTCAATGGATCTCAAATCATGTGTCGTGGTTTAACCAGTCCAGGTGCCAAGTTAAATGCAGATGTTTCCGAAAACAGTGTATGATCCTTTTTCGAATGCATAAATTTTGCACTTAATGTTTGAAAATCATGTTTTAAGAATTCTTATATACATGATGATTGAAAACCCTTTATACAGATCTCTTTTTTGTATGGAGCCTTTGTACTTGGATAGAATAATTCTTTTGAGTTTATGAGTGGTGGTTAACTTCTGCATATTTATTAATGTTCTAGTAGATCGTATTCTCTACTTCATATTTCGAATGCATTACTTGTGAGTTCTATTCAAGTTATTTCTCGTTGTTGAAAAATACAATTTTAAAATTCCAGGTCGTGGCTCTGATGGCGGAGGGAAAAAAGCATGCATTGGCAATCGGTCTTACGAAGATGTCTGCAGAAGAAATACTGACAGTGAACAAGGCAAAATTTAGTTTTATGTAATGAAAGAAAAAAGAGCGCACAGCTAATTTAACACTCCAGTAAGTTAACGCTTTTCAGGGTATTGGCATTGAAAATCTACATCATTTAAACGATGGCCTTTGGAAAGTTCCAATAGTTTTATGACGATAACTGTTGCACAATGGAAGTAATCCATATAGTAGTCCAGTGTTTCGTAATTTACTGTGATCAGTTTGGTTTGGTTACATGTTGAATGGTATTGCAGCACGGTGATTTATTAGCTTTGTTTATCGTGATTCTAAAAAAATTCTTGTTTGCACTTTTACTAATCCGCTTACTTGTAAACCGGACTTAATATTTATCGCTTCATAAGTGAATTGAAATTGATTCGCAAAGTTGCATAAATATTCACTAAGCTCGTTGTTTTTCCTTTTTTTCCAGATTTTAGAATCTATATCACGCTTTTCTACAATTGGTAGCGCAATAAAATTCATATGGATCTACCAAATCTTAATGGAACTTCCATGATAAGTGCAAATTTTATTAGTATTGTACAACAGTAGGAACTATAAAGAAGTCAAGAATTAGGAGAACAAGCCAAAAACAAACTGCAGATAGCATACTAAAGAATGATGAGGCCATTATTTGCCGAAATGCTATGGCTAAGAAAAGCATCCGCATAACCGATGTATAACATTCTCGATTTAACTGATCCTTCTTCTGCAAAGAGAAGTTTTGCTCTGGTAATACTTTATACATATGATGGATCAGCTAAGCCTCCAATAATCAACCACAAAGAAGCAGGAAACTGAATAGACTTCAGTCTAACACAATAAACAGTTTAATTGAGAACCTAGAAATGTAAATATATTTCTTAATCACATTTCACATCAAGATATTAATAACTATGAGAAAACTGCTTCAGTTCGCAATATTTTCGAATGTACAACATAAGAAATCGCCCAACGAAAATTGATTAGAAGACATTTCATCGCTTTCGTCCACCTTTCTTCGGCGTTAAATTGCATTTTAACAGAATATTCCATTTTGTTGTCCTCAATATATTCTCTATACATTCGATGAGGAAACCGAAACTAAAATGGTTCAACTTAGTCCGCCATATAATGTTTAAATGACTCCATCAGTAAATCCATGATTTAATTTTAGTCTCATTACAACATCAGTAAATCTATGATATAATATAGGAGATTTTAGTCTCATTACACCAATTTAGTCACTGGATGTATAGTATTGGATGTACGTTCCACTAGGCCCAACGAAGACGGATAAGGTACATAGTTGGAAGAGCAGTGGAGAGTGGATTAGGTAAAATGATAATAATGGGTATCTATTTATTATCACTATTTATTTCCACTCGCTAGTGATTTTTTTGTTAAAGATTATGGAAATCCTACAACATGTAACATTCTCACTGAAATGTATGAGAAGCTTAATATCCATATATCTTTGACCGTTGTTAAAATAAGTTGACTACATTAAAGTTGGTAGTTTGATAAGATATGCTGCTAACAAGGCAGATTTTTAAAATGAGAGCAGTAAAGGAGATGCAAGTAATGCTGAAAATAAATTAGTATAAAGTGTGACATTTTCACCTGAGCACATTCAATATGTTTCTGCAACTGACAGAAACATTCCATAAAAGCACAAATGCCTTCATCGAACTTCTTTTGTCCAAATGGTTTAAAACCGCCACTGCCAAAAAGCGGTAATTCAACCCCAGTATCCAAACACTGCACAAACGAATGACTACCAACTGGTATAATACGATATAAGGAGAATTGAATTTCAAGACAATCTGCTAAAGTCTGAAACATCAGTTTTCAAGTCTATATAGAAATAGATCTTGCTCTTTCATTTCCATTCTAATCAGCTGCCTTAATTATTCATATAGTTAATTATAGAAACAGTATGTTGATTACTGAAATATAGATCAGTTGAAATAAAGATAAATATAGATCTATAAATAATAAATAAATTGACCATGTAGTAAATAGTGTCAAAACTGCCGACAAACTAAACTTACATTGATCAGCAAAGCCACCTGCCCCCATGCAGCATTGATTTCGCTCCACTCAACTTGAGAATGTGGCAACTGACCAAGACGAAAACCATTAATTGTACCAAAACTTCCTTGTTTCCAAATATGAAATGCTGTGTTTAATACATTGATTTTCGACAATCTGTCACGCTGACTTTTCAAACAGTGCATCTCGGCTTCTAGATCTTGCTCTCTCATTTCCATTCTAATTAACTGCCTTAATTATTCATATCGTAAATTGCAGAAAGAGCATGTTGATCAGTTGAAATATAGGTCATATAAATAACCTAACATCAGCATCTTTGAATATATTCAAACAGATCTTACGGTCAATTCTATGATGAACTAATTTATATTTTTCGATGTTAACTCATTTGCTTGTCAAAGATTATAACAAAAAATTTTTGAATGTCCTTGAATTTTATCATTATGTACTGAAACATGAAAGAAACCTAACATTCCAAACTTCATCATTATTTTTTAAAATTGCGATTAATACTACTGAAGGAGAAACATGAATCAATGCAAACGAAAAAAAAAAAAAAAAA
This sequence comes from Onchocerca flexuosa, assembly GCA_002249935.1. Lineage (NCBI taxonomy): Eukaryota > Metazoa > Nematoda > Chromadorea > Rhabditida > Onchocercidae > Onchocerca > Onchocerca flexuosa. Next base: position 93,725 of record KZ270032.1, read on the forward strand.
ATCAAAAGAAAATAATTTCAGTAAGATAATATACGCCAATTCTCTCAAGCCCTCGTTCCTCCCTTTTTTTTTAACTCAAGATTTTTTAACTACATAGTTAGGAACGAAAACCTGTGGTTGTCGCGAAATACTCTCCATAATAATTCTGCTGATTCATTTTCAGCATATAATTCACTCTTCTTTTTTTTTAATTCTGCATCCAATTTTGCCTCTTCAGCTTCCAATTTTTTCGATTCACCCAGTAAAAAAGCTTCTTCATCCTACAATAAGAGATGAAAAATAATTATACAATGTCGGACGATACTTTTGAAATTTACATCCATTTAAAGGGAATTAATCCGAATTACAGAACTGAAAAATGATATGCTTGGCATACGACAGTTCTACAGTAGTATAAGGATAATGCAACTACAACTGAGTGATCCTGCCAGAATGAATAATTTATTATGTCACCTTCATAGCAACAAGTTTTGCAGCTATAATATTTCTGTCCATCAAGCGAGCATCACTCTCCTCTTTCAACGAATCAAGCAGTTGACGGTACTGTGCACATTCTTCATCTAGTTCTTTTAAATGGTGATCCATCCCCGACAGCAGCTGTTCCGTACAATCCTGAATTTCGTTCAATGATGAGATAAGACACAATCAGTCAGGAAGGAATACTATAAAACATAAACCGGACAATTACTACGATCATTCGTTACACATCACCTCACCTCACACATCGGTCCTTTTAAAGCTGAATTTGAATTGCATATTATATCAAAAAGATTTCCTGTTGTTGCTGAAGGACCTTCTTGAAAACAAAGTGTTGGGTCGTCCTGAAAAACAATACAGCATGCATTACTTGTTTACGTCCAAGAAATTCGCTTTTCTAGGATGGTGCAACTTTTTGACAAATCAGTAAACCAAAGATGATAGCAAAAATAATTATAAATTGAATCAAATCAATTAAACAAATCGATACATCCGCTAAAAGATTTTCTCGATCTTCGCTTTCGAAAACGCTCTCATCCAAAACTAGCTTATTCTGACAGTTGAAACATGTTGGGACGTTGTCCCCCATTTCTAAACTGTGCAATCTGCAAAAGAAAGTATTGTATATTCTTAGGTTCTAATATGAAATGATTTCGTAAAATGCATTTCATTCTCATACTAATTCAATAACATAAGAATCTTATATTACTTACATTTCCAATCTAAAATTTCTTAGTTATATATGATTTATTCTTCTTATAGCACCATCGCAAATACCGTTTGCTACTGTTAAAAGAATTCACTTAACTATCTGAATCTCGTTAGTAGTATTCGAAATGAAGAATTCGTAAAAATAGTTTTAAACGCATGTTTTGTCGAGTCATACATATGGTATGCACATATGGCAGTTAGCCAATACATGCATTCTAATTTCCCAATATCAGTTCGGGATGTGAATGAAGCAGATTTTAGGGCATTCTATCCTCGGGACGGTAGATTCTTAAGTGATCTTGTCATCGTCTTTAAGATATACAGTTTTTCGACGCATACTTTTGAAACTAATTGCTAAGCTAACGATCGATTTGTCTCTCCAATTAGTTGTTTGCAGAATCAGTAATATTTCGGAAATACCAAGCTTCCGTAAACTCTTAATAGCCATACTTGACATCACGTAACCAGTCACAGAGGTTAACGTAATATGTCACAGAGGTCACTTATTCGAGCTGTAAAAATAAATGGGCTCTCAGGACGCTGCGACAGTAACACAAGCTCATTGAGGGGGTTGCACGTCAGCAGAACGTGTCGTTGGATTGTTGGGATGTATTTGCACAGTGGGTTGGGTTATTTGGAATTGCTCGATGGTTCACTTGTGGAGTGTTTGTGTGTGATGTGCGGTATTTGGCTAGTTGGTTCGGATGAAATTAGTTGCTTGGCAAATCAAATAAGTTTCATGAAATGAGGAGAACTTACCGACTGGGCGAGATTAATAGCTCAGTAAATAAGCTTTTCAAAATGAGTAAAAGTCCAAGAAGCCGCACCTTTTGTTTTGTCTTCAAAGCAAGTATTAGTAGTTATCATTCATGAATCAGCTAACGGTACAATCACAAGCAGCATGAAGTCTTCGAAAAATATTTTTAAAAATAGCTGTTGTTTTGTTGTCGAATGAGCGTGTCGTTTTATTTCATGATAGGAACGATTGAGAGAACTATGCTAAATGTTTGGACATTTATGATGATAGTAATGTTTCCTACACAGTATGTTTGCTTAATGATATCTATACGCGTGAAATGTATCCTAATATTTGACATTCGCTAAAACCATATATTTATGGTGTTCTTAGTACTGCAAGCAGTGGGGTGTGTGACGGCTACAGAATTTTCGAGATGTCTTGGTTGTGGGATTGGGTTTCCGGCATGCTTAATTATCTCGGTAAGCATACTTTTTAATACATTATTTATTTGACGTTATATTCCTATCCTATAACTCTCCAGTAGATTTGAAATGAATTATGAATAAAAGGCATCAAGAAAAATTATCGAAATTTTTTCCAAGTTTTTTCAGTATTTCTATTTGTGTTAGCATTTATACACTGATAAAATACGTGATTTACATATACGTTTTGAACTGGATAATATATAGTAAATTCCAAGTTCGCGTCATCTATCGTTAGTTTGAATTTACTTTACTCGATACGGTTACAGGTTTGACTAAGAAAAATGGTAAATTAGTTTTCTTGGGACTGGATAATGCCGGTAAAACAACACTTCTTCATATGTTAAAAGATGATCGTATGGCTCAGCATGTTCCAACACTTCATCCTAGTAAGTTCTTTCATGTGATGGTGTGTATTAGAATCTCTTTTCTTATTTAAAGGTATTATAATACTAATACTGGGTCTTTTATACATACGCATAACTTCCTTCATTGTATATTATCATATTGACAAATATTTGTGGAAATATAGTTTGTGCCTTGTGAAGTAATGCGCTGACAGAGGAACTGATCATCCATATTTCTCCTACAAATGACGAAACATTGAAAAAGAAAAGAGATGGAAAAAAATTTCTCTTCAAATATGATGTTACAGGATACTTATGCGTTATATGTTATATGCTTGAGAATTTAGAGATGAAAGACGTTATGTCTAACACTGATCACTGATTCTGTTCCATTTGTTTTTTTTTTTTTTTTTCTCAATTTATGATATAATAGTTAATGAGATGTTTCAGCTTCTGAAGAACTTTCACTTGGTGGTATTCGCTTCACAACATTTGATCTTGGTGGACACGAACAGGGTTAGTTCGATTGGTCAAATTTGTGCTTATTATGTAGTTCTCATAATATTTAATGCATATTAAAGCCTCTTTGGTTTGGTTTTAAGCTAGTATATTCAGACTACAATTTATTGCAAAAAATTACAATTAATATGCAGAAAGCAGTGAATTGTGTTGCTTCATTTCAAGGATGAGCGTCTCAGTGATATCGACAGCATTTATTTCATTGAATCATACAGGGATTGAATGATCAAACATTTTCAGCACGACGTGTTTGGAAAGATTATTTTCCAGCTGTAGACGCTATTGTATTTTTAGTGGATTGTGCTGATGTTGAGCGGATTGCGGAAAGTAGGCATGAGGTGATGTTTAATCAAGTCATTACTTTAGCCATTTTTTTTTCACTCAAGAAATTTGTGCAAAAGTTGTTTAATTCGTGCATTAATTTATTCATAACAGTAACAACAACAACAACCACTTTGTGTTTGGAATAGATTATAATATCTTGACTTTTTTGTATTTTCAGCTTGAAAGTTTGTTGGGCGATGAGCAAGTGGCTTCTTGTCCACTGCTGATTCTTGGAAATAAGATTGATAAACCAAATGCGTTAGGAGAAGATCAACTGAAATGGCATTTGGGAGTAACAAATTTGACTACTGGAAAAGTTCGTTTATAAAATTTGTGATCTTTATTTCTAACAGAGATCATAGTTCATTTATACATCATACGGAAATTCGCTTTCAGTGCTCGTCTTCCGTCCCCCAATGTCTACTTTTTTTTCCCTGCTCTTTTATCTTTGTCATGTCAAATTTTTCTAATATATTTTGGTTCACATCGAATTAAGTCATCTTAATCTGTACTAATGGCTAGTCGTGGATTTTTTTTTTCTTTTTGATTCCTTAGTGATCATTATGATTTGAGACACTCAAAGAACAGTTCCATTGTTTAAATTTAATGTAACACACTGAATCAAGTTTCCTGAAGATATCATATAGTACGTTTGAATTAACATTTCCTAAATTCGCTAAAGTTAAAAAGAAAAAATTTCTTGAAAAAAGAAAAAAATTTTTAAAAATTAAAATTTTTGAATAAAAATTTTATTATTTAGGGACAGATATCACGAATGGATATATCATCGAGACCTATGGAAGTTTTTATGTGCTCGGTTTTAAGGCGTCAAGGATACGGGGAAGGTTTCAGATGGTTATCGCAATATTTAGATTAAATATTGCTCGATATACGTTCTTAAATAATTCATGTGGAAAAGTGTTCCTGATTTGCACTTTTCCAAACAAATTTCCATATAATTCCTTTCCATCATAATATTATAATCTCTGGTCGTTCTTGTCCTTGCGGATGTTTTTTACACTTTTGTAACTGATGTTCATTTACTGGATGCGAATTTAGCTGGAAAGAATTTTTAATTATCAATCGATATAACAAGGAGCTGTTTTGCAGAGCGGCTCTAAATCTATTGATCGTATTTGATAGGAAAACAATTTCAACTATTTGGGTTGTTATGTAAAGTGGTTGAACTTATTGAATATTTTAATTAGTACTGGGATATATGAACACATTGAAAGTCTGCGTGAAACTTTGCTGAATCATGTATCAAGTTCCAAAAAAAAAAAAAAAAAAAAAAAAAAAAAAAAATGTACATAGATAAAGCTTATTTGCTAGGCTAATTGAGAATCGACATGGAGTGAAGAAAGGATTTGTATTTGTACACAATTTTTATTGCACTGTGAGTTTCAAGACTTGAAAAAGCTAATGATTCCGAATCATTTGTACTGAGGAGATGAATATCTTACGAATTCGTCATATTCCGAGAGAAATATTGGTGACCGATGAAAAATAATGGTCCTAGATAAAAAGACCAGATTGTAAATCATCGTAACACTTTATCATTAAGTTCAGCCTGCTGAAATGAACGGTTAGGAGTTTGTTTAGTTTTGCCTGTTTTAATGCTTTTCGGTAATAAATGGGATTCCGTGGTATGGTGACGCTCCTTACGAAATATCTTGATATAGGAACTTGCTGGAAGGCGATTATATTTACAAGCAAATAATTCATTAAACCTTCATAGTTTGGACTGTTTTACTTTTAACCGGCTGGGATGCAATAACCTTTTGACTCGATCTCTGCTTCCGAGATTATTTCCTGTGTTACATTGTATTAACTCTATTCCACTATATCATTTGAACTAGATTTCGTGAGAAATCGTCAAAATTGCAGCAAGAAAGGAGATGATTCACTTTTATGTTTTTGATTTATCAAGAATGTAGAAAAGAAAAAGTGGTTGTGAGGTATAAAGCAGATGGATAGGCAGGAAATGTTATATAATGCAGACTAGAAGGTATGTCTAAAACAACTGTTCTTAAACAGTGTGGCATCATCGGCGTTATCCGTTCCCCTCTTTGAGCATCTCCGTGATGGAAGACGACAATATCGTATGGATTAAGGAGGAAGTCCCAAGCGATGTTGGACTTACATCTCAACTGCCTACCACTGTAGCTTCCATTGCTGACAGTTCATTAACAAAGGTGTACATATTTTTTCGTGAAGCAATTTGTATAGTGATTGAAACAAAACTGTGGATAATTCTGTTTTCTAAGATTCAATCTGTATACACATAGAAAGGGAGAGCTTTTCCAAATTATGAGTTATGCGAAAAGAAACATACCCATAAAAACAAGTTGGGACAGATTCCTAACCTGCATTATTCAATCGTCATAGCAATGAGGGTAGATGATCTATGAAGATAATCTGTTAATTGATGATATCGAAGCAGATAATTACGAAGTCGATTTTTGAAATCCCGATTAACTGACAAATGTATGCTAGAAAAATTTTATCATCCAGAAGAATTAGTAATGACAGTGCCTTGTATTGTTTTAATACACACTGATAATCACTTATACGTTTATTTCGTCATATTCTTAATCCCGATATCACTTTTATTTTCAACCATTTCCAGTTAACCGTCTTCAATCAGTTTATCTTAGTTCCAGGATAAAGATACAACTGAGAGCGAGGCGCCATCTCAGATAGCTGTTCAGTTTTTTAATGGAAATAACAAGAAGATATTTGCTGAATTTTTGAACGAAGATAAAGAAGAGAATGGAAACTCCATTTCTACTGAAGAGTTTGATATCACAGAATATGAAAAAAAACTGCACGATAATGCGAAACAAACGATGGATCTAATTGGTGATCTGTGCAACCGTTCTGAACAAATTACGGGGCAACAAAAAGAAACGCTCCTCAGGTTACTGCTTTGTTTTTGTGTAAGAGAAATATTATCGAATTAATGAATTTTCTGAGATACCTTTTTTTATTTTGTGGATTTTGCAGAAAATCACTATTCAGTTTATTTTCGCCCATTTTCAAATTTTTTATTTTATGAGATCTTGCTGATTTCGTGGATTAAAATTTTCAATTGCATTATAAAAATTGAAATATGCGATTTTTCAATTATAAAATTTTCATGTTGCTAAGTAAACTTCTTTCAGTGTCAGTTTATACTATCAAGTATTTTTCGTCCATATTATGCCCTACTTTATCTTAGATTAGAGGAGGAACAGCAGGAATGGCGAAAGGTCGCTGAAAAAATGGAGGAAGTTACGAGGCAAAATGAACAGCTTATCATTGCAAAACAAGAGGTTTGTTTGTATGTGCATGATAATTGTTTTCGAGCAACAATAAAGTTATTCAGTAATTCACTGACATGATGCGTTCTTTCTTCTTGATCGCTGTATTGACATCCTAAAGCCCCTTCTCCCCCAGTGTGCTAGAATCTTTGTCACAGCTTATTTAAATATGAATTCGGCTACAATATTTCCAAATCGCATCAGCCCCGTTAGCTGAATTGACCCATTAGAGTAGGAGTCAGCAATTAAATTCAATTTATACTATTAGAAAGTTGGTACACACTTCAAAATACTGCTTAAGATTAATCGTCAGACATAGGAATCGACTATGAAATTTTTACGTCTTTAATTTAATTTCAAATCATTTATTATCACTAATCTTTAGTATTATTAAATTAACTATTGAAGCTCGAACAACGCGTGACTGAACACAGTGCAGATCAAGAAGGAAATGGATTGAATCAAACTAGTAGGCCGAAAAGAGACCACTTATTCCAGTAAGTCTTGCTTTGCTTCTAAGTTGATTTTGCTGTAAAGGAATTTTACTTCTAAGTCGATTTTGCATATAGAAACCTCAAAAACCAATACGCATTTTTAAGATGACTTCCAGAAAAAAAATATGCTATTTTCAAGTCCCCTATTATAATTTTGGATTAGATCATATATAGACAGTTTTCTAACACTGCTGTATTCGGTATTTTAAAGGACGAAATGGCAAAGAGTGGATAGTTCACATATTAGTAACAACGACCTATCACAACCGAACAGTGTGACGTTTCTTCAGAGCCCCAACAAAATCGTTGTAACCGATCAAGACAACGGTTTATTGCTTTACTCCATACAGTCCGGCCTCATTAAGAAAGTTTCTAGTTCAAAGTGGAAATGGCCTCAATCTGCTGTTTATACTCCAGATAACAAAATTTTGGTAAGTTTTTTCGAAATCTTTTGGGATTTATTACAAGCAATGTTCGGAAACTATTCTGTATTTTCGCATGGAAATGATTCTTGTTCTAATTTTTCATAATAGTATTGATTCGTCAAATAAATTATCGCTCATGGCTATTGCTAGAAGAATTTTACTTTTTTAAAGTCTCTTTCACGCTTCAGTTATTTGTATCTTAATTTGAATTAAGAAAATTTGCAATAATCTTAATCATTTTTCAATTCTGGTAATTCCGATAATCAGAGCTAATATGACAGATTGATATATCTGTGTTACAATTTTTAAAATTTGTTTAATGAATTACATTTGTTCATGACAAGTTCTAGAAAGTTTCAAAGTCGAATGAAAAACATAATTGGAAGAATTATAGGTTTCCGCGATGGTAAGAGATGAAAGTGAAAACAAAACGGTATGGAAACGTAATTTAATGAAATTTGACGAGGAACTTGAATTTGTTTCGAGGATTGAAGGGCCAAAATGGATAGAGAATGAAACAATTACAAGAGAATATTTGTGCATTGCACCAAATGGTTATATATATTTGTGTGTTACTGGTAATACTTTTTCGGCACTGTATGAACTTTCAACCGATGGTCAGTGGACTGAACTTTGTCATAAACGGAGCATAAAGTTTTCTAACATACAGGCAAGTATTAGGATTTCAATATCCTTGTTCATTTGTATAGTATCAAAACTTGAATCGTTGCGCTTCTCAGTTTCACTGGAATCTATCTGGTTGTATAACATTCATATATGACAAATAGAAGCGGTTACAGGTATTGGCTGTGATTAATCCGATAACAGAGCTTTTGGTCGTGGAACAAAAAAGAGGTTACATTTGGCTGCTCAGTGTCCGGGAATCCACTATATGCGACCGAAATTTGATTGCTGCCGTGGAAAAGCCTGGAGCACTGTGCATCGATAACCAAAACCAGCTCTTCATCCACGATATTGGGCAGTCAAAAATCCGCCTTTTGGAACCACGCGCTTTCGAGACAATTCAAGATGTAGCTCTTACTTCCAAGAATTTAACTGCTATCACTGCTTACCAGGGAATACTTGTTGCTGTCTATTGCGTTGACAAAATTATTCACTTCCATAGGTACTCACCCACTTTTCCATAAAAAAAGTTCCAAGTTAAGTTCTGTAATATTACGTCTTCTTGTTTTGCAAATACAATACTGTTACCCGCCATTTTAATTCGTAGTAAAAACAGTAACTGCTTGCCATTTGTCAATTTTTATGCTTGTGAATTACCAAAACTCGGCTGATCTCAGAAAAATAATCATGAAACCTACTGTATATTTTACAGATTTGACAGTCCCGAAGTCCTGATATTTTTTTTCCTGGGTCAAAATCATTTGTTCATTGATCTACTGTGCCATCTCTCTTAAATGCATCGTAATTTAAAAATATTAACGCAAAACTAATTTTAGCAATAGATTTGCG